>JAJOZX010001013.1:0-92500 GCA_023014485.1 Bathynomus jamesi
CGAAGCTTGTGTAGAAGAGTGTCCGCACAAGATGAGGAGGGAAAGCGAGGAGGAGAAAAATGAGGCTCCTCCCAGGAATCGTACCCGGGTTCAGCCAATTGCCGATCGGATATGCTAACCACTGCACAGAGGTCCCCGATCAGTCAGAACCCGTAATTCTCCTACGTACGAGCGGAATCGAGTGCCCTGATGGGGCACTTTCTCATGCAGTACATACAGTATATACATTTTAACTGCAAACAACACACAGTATATTTGATGTAAAGAACGACGCTTGTGTAGAAGAGCATCCGTACAAAATGAGGAGGGAGAACGAGCAAATGAAAAATGAGGCACCTCCAAGTAAATGAACCCGGGATCATCCAGTTGCCGGCTGGATATTCTAACCACTGCACCAAGGTCCCCAATGATTAAGAACTCGTAATTCTCTTAAATAGAAGAGGAATCAAATGTCTTCAGAGGGCACCTGGTCATGCCTTAAATACTCTATATACCAACGGTGGTCAAACCCTAGATCGCGAGCCGCATGCGGCTCTCGAGGTTGTTAACTGCGGTTCGCGAGACAATTTTGGTTTTTATTGTATTTATCATAAAAGAAAATTCATAATACAAATATAATTTTTTTTTTTTCATATTAAAAAAAATATGAAAAAACAAGGAAAAATTGATTTGACAATAAACTGCGTCATGCGTACGACAATTTCTTTTGCGTGACAGGCACTAAGCGGGATAAGTACGTAATTAACACCAATCGCCACTCACCAGTGTCCAGTACCCGTCGAGCTACCCTGCGGGCCGTGTGTAGTAACGAGTGAATGTGTTTTAAAATTCGCTTCTAAGATCAAATAGGGGCTATTTTTTTCAGCTATACAAGTGAAAGTTATACAACCCCTTAGTTGATTAAAATGACTGAGCAGACAAAGTGTAAGAAACGGAAATATGAAGAAGAAAATAAAGTTTTTAAACAGGATTGGGAGGAGAGCTTTGCCTTTACTGTTAAGGGTGGGAAACCTGTGTGTCTTATCTGCCACGTGGCACTCAATCACTTTAAACCCAGTAACTTAAAGCGTCATCATGAAACTAACTATAAAAAATTTATTACCGAATTTCCTCCCAAATCAGAATTGCGGAAGACTAAATTAACAATGTTGAAATCTAGCCTAGTTGCCTAACAAACTCTACTTTCATCATTGTGTAAGACAGCTGATTTAACTACTGAAGCTAGTTTTGTTATGGCATGGAGTATTGCTCGTGCTGAACTTCCCTAAAGTTGTGGAGAATTTGTGAAGAAGAATATCGCCGATGTTACTGCAATTCTCGCTCCAGATAACACAAAACTTCGAGAACAAATAGCAAGTATTTCTATTTCCCGCCACACTACAGAGAGACGTATTTCTCAGATCAGTGCTGAAATTACATTCTCGTTGCAGAGTGATCTGAAGAATTCTGTTGCATTCAGTTTGGCCCTCGATGAATCCACAGATATTAAAGATAACCTTCAACTGGCGATATTTGTTCGTTATGTTACTGGCGATGTAAATGTGAACGAAAAACTCTTGGACTTAATGACCCCAAGAAAAACCACCAGAGGGGTTGACATAAAGAACGCAGTTGACGAGGCATTATCAAATGCTCAAGTACCATTAAATAAACTTGTCAGTGTTGCAACAGATGGAGCACCAGCTATGGTAGGACAAACTGTAAGCGTAGTTGGGCTCTTGACACGCGATCCCAAGTATCCTGTGTCTCTCTTTATTCACTGTATCATTCGCCGTGGTCATTTGGTAAGGAAGTACTTTCGGTATGACAGTGTTATGAATTCTGTTCTAGAAATTGTGAATTTCATTCGTTCAAATGCAAAATCGCACCGAGCGTTTAGAAATTTTATCGAGGAGCTGGATCTTCAATATAAGCCAGATGACCTTTCATTCTACTGTATTGTAAGGTGGTTATCAACTAGTAATCTCCTGAATAGGTTTGTTGCAATGTTGGAGCCTATTATTGATTTCTTGAAAGAAAAGAGAAAGTCATACCCACAACTAGAAGATCACGAATGGGTGCAGGATCTGATGTTATTTACTGATACTGTATAATACAACACCTTCTAAATCTAAATTTGGCACTTCAGGGAAAGGATAAGGTAATTTCTGGCCTTATACAGACAGTTTTCAGTTTCCAGAATAAAATAAAGCTCTTCCAAAAACATCTAGTAACAAAAAAATTTAACCACATTCCCCAACTGAAAATCCGAGCAAACACTTTTCCTGATATTGAAATAAAAGATAGTAAATTGGAGGAATACAAAGGTAAATTAGAAGGGCTAATTGATGATTTTCAGTTCAGGTTTGATGAACTAAAGAAGCTAAAACCCTGCTTCGAATTTCTTGTAAATCCTTTCCTGATTGATGTCGTCAACGATGGCTGTCCTGTTACAACACCTTTTGTTACGGAAGCTGCTTCAATACAAACAGAACTCTTGGAGCTACAGGAGGACGTGGGTTTAAAATTGAGACATAAAAGCTTATCTGCAGTTGAGTTTTGGAAGCAAGTACCAGAGACAAAGTATCCTCACTTCAGGAAAACTAGTTTCCGACTTATCTAAGTTTTTTGGGACAACTTATTGCTGTGAAGCACTCTTCTCGGTAATGAAGTTTGTAAAGTCAAAACATCGTGCTGCCCTCAGTAACGAACACCTGACTGAGCTTCTTCATACCACCTTAACATCATATCAGCCAGACTTTAAAGCATTAACAGCCATAATGAAGACCCAAACTAAGCCTTCTACAAGCAGTAATTAAACAATTTAATAATGTGAGTATAACTATATGTATATGTATTCTTTTTAATAATTAAATTCTTTTTAAAATATTTTGCTGCTCTCGTACATCTGAAAAACGTCGTATGTTGCTCTTGGGTCCAGGAAACTTGGCCACCCCTGGTATATACATTTTAACTGCAAACAAATCACAGTATAATTAATGTAAAGAACGACGCTTGTGTAGAAGAGCGTCCGCACAAGATGAGGAGGGAGAACGAGCAAATAAAAATGAGGCACCTCTCAGGTATCGATCTCAGGTATCGAACCCTGGATCATCCAATTGCCGGTCGGATATGCTAACCACTGCACCAAGGTCCCAAAATAGTCAGAACTCGTAATTCTCTTACATACGAGCAGAATCGAATGCCCTTTGTGGGCACCTTCTCATGCCGTACATACGCTATATACATTTTAACTGCAAACAATAGAGTATAATAAATGTAAAGATCGACGATTGTGTTGAAGAGCTTCCTCCCAAGATGAGGAGGGAGAACGAGCAAATGAAAAATGAGGCACGTCCCAGGAATCGAACCCTGGATCATCCAATTGCGGTTGGATATTCTAACCACTGCTCCAGGGCCCCCGATTATTCAGAAGTCGTAATTCTCATACATACGACAGGAATCGAATGCCCTGAGGGAGCACCTTCTCGTGCCGTACATATATACATTTTAACTGCAAACAACACAGTATAATTAATGTAAAGATCTACGCTCGTGTTCAAGAGCGTCCGCACAAGATATGGAGGGAGAACGAGCAAATGAAAAATGAGGCACCTTCCCGGAATCGAACCCGGGATCATCCAATTGCCGGTCGGATATGCTAACATCTGCACCAAGGACCCCGATCAATCAGAACTCGTAATTCTCCTACATACAAGAGGAATCGAATGCCCTGAAGGAGCACTTTCTCATGCCGTACATACTGTATATACATTTTAACTGCAAGCAAAACACAGCGTAATTAATGCAAATATCGACGCTTGTGTTGAAGAGCTTCTGCACAAGATGAGGAGGGAGAACGAGCAAATGAAAAATGAGCCACCTCCAAGGAAACGAACCCGGGATCATCCAATTGCCGGACGGATATGCTAACAACTGCACCAAAGTACCCGATCAGTCAGAACTCGTAATTCTCCTACATATGAGCGGAATTCAATGCCCTGAGGGGGCACCTTCTCATGCCGTACATATTTTATATACATTTTAACTTCAAACAACACAGGGTATAATTAATGTAAAGAACGACGCTTGTGTAGAAGAGCTTCAACATCGAATCGATATTTGCACATCACTGCATTCTTGGCAACTGTAGGCACCGTTTTTGAATCGGATCATCACTGGGGATGAAATATGGGTCCTCTATAACAATATTAAACGTCGACATCAGTGGCTTAGCCGAGAAACCTGAACCTCAGCCAAGGAACGGACCCCATCCAAAGAAAATTTTGCTATGCGTTTGGTGGGATATGCAAGGAATTATTCATCTTGAGCTTCTGCCAGATAACCAAACAATCACAGCTGAAGTCTACTGCCAACAACTCCAACGATTGAAGATGGCATTACAAGAAAAACGTCCTGCATTAATTAATCGAAGAGGTGTTCTATTCCACCTGGATAACGCTCGCCCTCACACTGCTCGAATCACCACTGCCCAATTGGAGGCATTTGGTTGGTAAAAAATGCCTCATCCACCTTATTCTCTGGACATCGCACCTTCAGACAACCAATTAGTCAGAAGTCTGCAACACCACCTAGATGGACAAAAGTTGCAATCCAGGGAAGCTATCGAAAACGAAGTGATCGCTTTTTTTAACTCGAAACCAACGGATTTCTTCGAACGTGGCATAAAAAAACTTTTCTACAGGTGGGAGGAGGTTATAGAAAAAGAAGGGAATTATATTGATGATTAATTTGTCATTATGTTATTTAATTTTTGTTGTGAATAAAATAAAAATTCGAGGAAATTTGTCCTTATAATCCTTTAATTTTTGTTCTGAATGAACTAAAAAATCGAACAGAGTATATGTTACAACCTGATATATATATATATATATATATATATATATATATATATATATATATATATATATATATATATATATATATATATATATATATAATATATATACACACACACATTAATATACTATAAGTAGAATGAGTGCAAAATAGAAATCAAGTAAAAATTATCTTGCGGCCGTTGAAAAAATGTTAACGGAGAGCTATTTCTGAAAACAAGCAGATGGCTGCCGTGCTAAACGGACTTTTTACGTCAGTGTTTACTATAGAAGATGTAACGAATATCCTTATGGTCATAGACATAATACCTCTTGATAATGGTAATAATTTGGATAATATTGTGGTTAGTAAAAGGGAGGTAATGCGCTATATTGATAAAATGATAATGCGTAAATTACCGGGGCCGGATTCCATATATCCCATACAACTAAAAGAATTAAAAGAAAGCATTGTTGTGCCTCTAACGAAGATTTTTAATGCTTCGACAGGGGTTGGACAAAATAATATGAACACCTTCATAAATGGCGGTTTTTATTCTTAATATGGAGTTGGTCCCCCTTTAGCGGCAATAACAGCTGCAATGTGCCGGGGAATTGATTCATACAGCTTTTGGACAGTGGCTAGAGGAATCCTGAGCCATTCTTCGAGCAAACCCTGCTCCAGTTCCTCCAAAGACGCCGGCGGTGGGAATCGGCTTCTGACCTGCTGCTCCAACTGACACCACAGATGCTCGATAATGTTAAGATCCGGGGATTGTGGAGGCCAATCCAAGCGTTCTAATTCACTAACATGCTCTTCAAACCAGTTTTTAACGACCCCAGCGGTGTGGATTGGTGCATTATCATCCTGGAAGACGGCGCCGCCATTGGGAAACAGCGTTTGGACCATGGGATGGTCCTGGTCAGCCAATATTGACAGATAGACCTGGGCGTTAACCCTACCATGCAGTACTACAGCTAGGCCAGGAGTATTCCACGATATTGCTGCCCAAACCATCACAGATCCGCCTCCATGCTTAACGGTTGGGATCAGGCAGTCGGGGTCATAAGCATCTTTAGGCTGTCTCCAGACGTAAACTCGACCGGAACATGGAAATAGCGTAAAGGAGGATTCGTCGGAGCAGACTACATTCTTCCACCGGTCCATTGACCAATTCTTATGGTCATTACACCATTTTCTGCGCCGCTCAATGTTGATGTGCGAAAGGAAGGGTTTAGCAATTGCAGCCCTCCCATGGTATCCAGCTCCATGGAGCTCGCGACGTACAGTTCTGGTCGATACCGGGCTTGCAAGATGCTGGTTAAGCTCTGCAGTCACTTTTGGAGCTGTGGTCTTATGGTTCTTTGTCACAATGCGCTTTAGCACCCGGCGGTCTCGATCACACAGCTTCTTCTTGCGTCCACTATTGCATTTGTCGGTGCTTGTCTTTCCATGGTTTTGGTATGCAGAAATGACCATAGAGACAGTTCCTCTGGATACATTGAACATTTGAGCGGTTTTCGTCACCGATGCACCAGCCATCCGCGCTCCGACAATTTGCCCTCTTTGGAAGTCTGACAGGTCTTTCATAACTGCTAATTCATAATTCACTCAGATCTGTAAAAACAACGTGAGGGTTATAACATGACGTATACACTCTCTGTTACGCATTTAAATAGGTTTGCCAGTCATTTGACCGTTTACTTTGTGTCTGAGCAGTCCGTAAAGATAACCGGTGAAATCGGCGGGTGTTCAAATTATTTTGTCTAACCCCTGTATTTCTGAAGGGTGCGTACCAGATAATTTCAAGTTTGCAAATGTAACACATATCTTTATGAAAGGTGCGGCGCGAAATTATAGGCTAATCAGTTTAACGTTTGTTGTAGGTAAGCTACTGGAATCAATAATTAGGGATCGTATATTCGAAACTTAGAATTGCATAACTTGGTTAGAAATACGCAGCACGGTATTAGGCGAAATAAATCTTGCTTAACTAATCTTTTAGAATTTTTTCAAAGCGTGGTTGAAGATTTTGATTGTCATCGGGCGGTTGATGTAGTGTATTTGGATTTTCAAAAAGCGTTTGACACCGTACCGCACAAAAGACTCATTGAAAAAACTAAAGTTCATGGAATCAAGGGAGTAGTTGTAAATTGGATGGAAGAGTGGTTGCGAGGTAGGGAACAGTGGGTGGTCGTAGATGGAGTGGAGTCGTCTTGGGCTAATGTAGCGAGCGGCGTTCCTCAGGGTTCTGTGTTGGACCCCTTGCTTTTTCTCATATATAATATATATATATATATATATATATATATATAACGATTTAGAAGTCGGCCTAGTGAGTACAGTTTCAAAGTTTGCGGATGACATGAAGTTGGGTGGTAGGGCGATTACTGACGAAGATAGAGGTAAAATCCAGGAAGATCTGAATAAAATTGTTGATTGGTCTGTCACATGGCAAATGAGAATTAACGTCGATAAGTACAAAATTGTACATATAGGTTCGCGTAACGGTAATTTTGCGTATAGTATGTCAGGGAAGGAGTTAGCAAGCGTAGAGCAGGAAAAAGATTTAGGAGTTATAGTCACTGGTGATTTAAAAGTAGCGAAACAATGTACAGCAGCAGTCAATAAAGCGAACAAAGGGCTAGGTTTTATAGCTCGGAATTTTGTGTACAAATCGCGCGATATTATTGTTCCTCTTTTTAAATCATTAGTTAGACCCCATTTGGAGAACGCGATCCACTTTTGGAATCCGCATATGCGCAAAGATTTAAACAAAGTCGAAAGCGTTCAAAGACGAGCAACTAAGATGATTCCGACGCTTAGGTTGAAGCCGTACGAGGATAGGCTTAATGAGTTAAAACTAACTACATTCGAGATTAGGAGGCTAAGGGGTGATCTAATCCAGGTTTTCAAAATTATGAATGGGTTCGATAACGTAGATAGAGATAGCTTTTTCGAAATATCTCAATATAATAGGACTAGAAATAACGGGTGTAAGTTGACAAGTAGAAGGTTCGAGACAGCAGCTGCCAAAAACTTTTTTTACGCACAGAATAGTAAATAGCTGGAATAGTTTGCCAGTAGAAGTAATTAGTAGCACGTCTATAAACATGTTTAAAACTCGATTAGACGCATATGTTGATAGATTGGGTATAATTTAAGGTAGTAAAATTAAGGCTCTGTGGTTCGGAACCCACGTAAAATTGTAGGTCCTCTCCGAGTGGATCCTCGGGTCTTTGTTGTTCTGAAACATTATAACATTTTAACATTATAACAAAAGGGTAGAGTGCAATTGCAATTTCAATGTTGCAAGACCTCCTCCACCTCGCCCGCCCCATTGTTGCAAGACCCTCCCCCTAACCCTTGTTCCAAGACCCCTTTCCCTCCTCCACCCCCTTGTTGCAAGTGGGTAATCAACCGAACCTGAGAGAGAGAGAGAGGAGAGGAGATAGACCACCCCTCGCCTGGCTCTGCCAGATGCATCATAAAGTTCTTGATCTTTGGGCTTGGATTAGAAGGTCCTAATCCGCCAGTTGGCTTAGAAGGCTTAATCTGGCTTAATCTGGCTTAGAAGACGTAAATGGCTGTTTCAGGTGTACATTATTAGGATTGAGTTGACAGATTGCGCTATTTATTTAATTAAAGCATATATTCTTGACAGATGGCTTCGAAGTCTTAAGCAGCCACTCGGCTTAGAAGGCGTAACCAGCCATTTGGTACATATATATATATATATATATATATATATATATATACACCTTACCTTACTATACGTTATGTTGTTTCGTGCGTTGGTCTCTCTTCACACGGAGGTCAAGCTGGTGGCCCCGCCTCTAGGTCTGGCTTGGTGGAGGAGCGAGTTGCTTTCTTGCGCTCTCCACCGTACATAGCTAGGCACGCCCGGCTCATCTAGTACCGTCCTGAGCCAGGCATCCAGTCTTCTCTTGAAGACTTCAACTTTGACCCCCGTTACGTTTCTGAGGTCCTTTGGAAGCTGGTTGAAAAGTCTTAGCCTCCTGACAACCAAGCTATTTTCCTTCAGAGTTGATGAGGTCCCTTGTCGGGCCTTTAATTTGGGAACACTACACATTCTGCCTTTCCTATTTTCCAGTGTTGTTTGAATGGTAATTGGGTTTAGTTTTAGGTTTGGTACCAGTTTTTCGATCATTTTCCATATGTAGATTATGGTGTACCTCTCTCTTCTTTCCAGAGAGTACAGATTTAGTTTACGTAGTCTTTCCCAGTAGTTGAGTTCTTTGCAGCCATCAATCTTGGCTGTGAAATGCCTTTGCGTTTCTTCTAGTTTATTAGTTTCTTCCTTTTTATATGAGGACGTCAAAACTAAGCAGTATTCAAGTTTTGGTATAATCAGTGTTTTTAGCAGGGGAATCATTACTGTCCTGTCCCTTCTTTTGAACGTTCTTAGTACCTGTCCGGCGACTCCTTTTGCTTTATTTATCCCTATCTCATTTTGTGTTTCGAATTTCGCATCATCTGTTATTATTATCCCGAGATCGATGGCTTTCGTGCTTGACTCTGAATTTCCTGTCTATCTGGAGCATAATATGCAGTCTAAGTTCTTCTTTTCTACCAGATCTCAGGAGCTGAAATTTCTCGGTGTTAAATGACATGTTGTCTTCTGACCATTTGTATATTTTGTTCGTGTCTGTCTGCAAGGCCTCCACGTCATGTACATCGCTGATTTTTCTGCTGATCTTTGTATCGTCTGTAAAGGATGTTACTATACTGTTGCTGTTTAAACCACTGTCTATGTCTGTTAGCATGATAATGAACAGGAGTAGGGCCAGTACTGTCCCTTGTGGTACTGAGCTGCGTACTTCCGATTCTGATGATGATATACCTTGAATTTTGACGACCTGCAGACGTTCTCTGAGGAAGTTGTAGATCCATTTTCCCACTTTGCCTATTATTCCCATATATTTAATTTTGTGTGCTATTATACCATGGTCACATTTGTCGAAAGCTTTAGCAAAATCTGTGTATATAACAACGTAGTTGTCATGATCTACCTGATCGGAATCCATGCTGATTTTCGTTGAATCTTTCCCGTGTCTCCAGGAAGTCATAAAGTTTCTCTCTAACTATTCTTTCAAATACTTTGGTGAAGTGGGACGTCAATGACACTGGTCTGTAGTTCTTTGCTTGAGATCTGTCCCATTCTTTATATATAGGGACAATGTTTGCTCTTTTCAAGATGCTCGGTATTTTCCCAGTGTCTAGGGATCTTCTCCATATCCAGTATAAAGGTGTAGCTATTTCATTTTTACAGTTTTTAATCAATAATGCGTTCCAAATATATATATACATATTTATTTATATAATTAAATAATATCGTTTATATATACAACCAAAAGAATTAACTGAAACACCATTACATCACTCTGTTTATTTAGACGAATTATTGGAATTTACAATCAAAATAATTCATTCTATACACAGCTTAGATGAGGAATATATGCAATAAAAAACAATAATAGTATACGAAATACGAACGAATAATATATATATAAATCAAAAATAATAATAGTATAAGAAATACACAAGTTAAGTTGAACGAAGAATATATATATATATATATATATATATATATATTATATATATATATATATATATATATATATATAATCAAAAATTAAATAAAAGAAATAATAATATAAGAAATGCACAGTTTTAAACGATGGAATGTAATCATCAAAATAATTGTACAGGAGAAATATATATATACACAATTATGTTAAATAATTAAATTTATAGAAAATAAATATACTGTAAAACCCTCAAAATACATACACTTTATGTTCTACTACGCTTAACTAAAACACTAAACTCGCACGTGATCGAATCTACATTTACATCATTGTTGCTTTGCAGTATACAATAAATATGATTTAATATTGTTTCACCGCTCAAGTTATAGGGATGCCTATACTCAATGTAAAGGGCCTTCATTTCGTTCAAAACTATTTTTGTGCCCACTTTACATTCGGTTGGCAAGTTATCTTTAAACACGGACAGAATATATTCAAAATCACCTACAAAGAGGTCATCGTTAGGCACAACATTACTATTAAATAAAAAATTATAAACACTCCTTTTCTTTCGAGAGTTTATTCTTACGATCCGTGATTTTCAATCGTGAACTCATCTTCACCACAATAGCGACAGTTGACATAATCTAAATCGTAACAACACCTGCTCACCTGCACTCTGCAGGTGAGCTCAGCCAAACCCCGGCTCGCGGGCCGCATGCGGCTCTCGAGGTTGTTAACTGCGGCTCGCGAGACAATTGTGGTTTTTATTGTATTTATCATAAAAGACAAAATTCATAATACAAATATAATTTTTTTTTCACATAATAAAAAAAATATGAAAAATAAAAAACAAGGAAAAATTGAATTGACAATAAAATGCGTCATGCGTACGACAATTTCTTTTGCGTGACAGGCACTAAGCGGGATAAGTACGTAATTAACACCAATCGCCACTCACCAGTGTCCAGTGCCCCTCGAGCTACCCTGCGGGCCGTGTGTAGTAACGAGTGTGTGTGTTTTAAAATCCGCTTCTTAGATCAAATAAGGGCTATCTTTCTCAGCTATAGAAGTGAAAGTTATACAACCCCTTAGTTGATTAAAATAACTGAGCAGACAAAGTGTGAGAAACGGAAATATGAAGAAGAAAATAAAGTTTTTAAACAGGAGTGGGAGGAGAGCTTTGCCTTTGCTGTTAAGGGTGGGAAACCTGTGTGTCTTATCTGTATCTGCCCCGTGGCACTCAATCACTTTAAACCCAGTAACTTAAAGCGTCATCATGAAACTAACCATAAAAATTTTATTACCGAATTTCCTCCCAAATCAGAATTGCGGAAGACTAACAATGTTGAAATCTAGCCTAGTTGCCCAACAAACTGTACTTTCATCATTGTGTAAGACAGCTGACTTAACTACTGAAGCTAGTTTTATTATGGCATGGAATACTGCTCGTGCTGAACTTCCCTACAGTAGTAGAGAATTTGTGAAGAAGAATATTGCCGATGTTACTGCAATTCTCGCTCCAGATAACACAAAACTTCGAGAACAAATAGCAAGTATTTCTATTTCCCGCCACACTACAGAGAGACGTATTTCCCAGATCAGTGCGGAAATTACATGCTCGTTGCAGAGTGATTTGAAGAATTCTGTTGCATTCAGTTTGGCCCTCGATGAATCCACAGATATTAAAGATAACCCTCAACTGGCGATATTTGTTCGTTATGTTACTGGCGATGTAAATGTGAAAGAAAAACTCTTGGACTTAATGACCCCAAGAGAAACCACCAGAGGGATTGACATAAAGAACGCACTTGACGAGGCATTATCAAATGCTCAAGTACCATTGAATAAACTTGTCAGTGTTGCAACAGATGGAGCACCAGCTAAGGTACGACAAAATGTAGGCGTAGTTGGGCTCTTGATACGCGATCCCAAGTAGCCTGTGTCTCTTTATTCATTGCATCATTCACCGTGGTCATTTGGTAAGGAAGTACTTTAGGTATGACAGTGTTATGAAATGTGTTCTAGAAATTGTGAATTTCATTTGTTCAAATGCAAAAACGCACCGAGCGTTTAGAAATTTTATCGAGGAGCTGGATCTTCAATATAAGCCAGATGACCTTTCATTCTACTGTATTGTAAGGTGGTTATCAACTAGTAATCTCCTGAATAGGTTTGTTGCAATGTTGGAGCCTATTATTGATTTCTTGAAAGAAAAGGGAAAGTCATACCCACAACTAGAAGATCACGAATGGGTGCAGGATCTGATATTTTTTACTGATACTGTATAATACACCTTCAAAATCTAAATTTGGCACTTCAGGGAAAGGATAAGGTAATTTCTGGCCTTATACAGATAGTTTTCAGTTTCCAGAATAAAATAAAGCTCTTCCAAAAACATCTAGTAACAAAAAAATTTAACCACATTCCCCAACTGAAAATCCGAGCAAACACTTTTCCTGATATTGAAATAAAAGATAGTAAATTGGAGGAATACAAAGGTAAATTAGAAGGACTAATTGATGATTTTCAGTTCAGGTTTGATGAACTAAAGAAGCTAAAACCATGCTTCGAATTTCTTATAAGTCCTTTCCTGATTGATGTCGACAACGATGGCTGTACTGTTACACCTTTTGTTATGGAAACTGCTTCAATACAAACAGAACTTTTGGAGCTACAGGAGGACGTGGGTTTAAAGTTGAGACAATAAAAGCATATCTGCAGTTGAGTTTTGGAAGCAAGTACCAGAGACAAAGTATCCTCACCTCAGGAAAACAAGTGTTTGGGACAATTTATTGCTGTGAAGCACTCTTCTCGGTAATGAAGTTTGTACATTCAAAATATCGTGCTGCCCTCACTGACGAACACCTGATTGAGCTTCTTCATACCGCCTTAACATCACATCAGCCAGACTTTAAAGCAGGGGTCACCAACCTTTTTTTCGTTCACCGCCCACTTTTACGATTTTTTGAAAATTGAAAAAGCTTATCGCCCACCTTAGATCAAAAAGAATAAATCAACATAATCGATAAAATAAATAATGAAATGAATGTTTAATTACCTTTAATGTGAGCCCACTAGTGGGCGCTACCGCCCAGGTTGGTGACCCCTGCTTTAAAGCATTAACAGCCAAAATGAAGACCCAAGCTAAGCCTTCTACAAGCAGTAATTAAACAATTTAATAATGTGAGTATAACTATATGTATATGTTTTTAATAATTAAATTCTTTTTAAAATATTTTGCGGCTCTCGTACATCTGAAAAACGTCGTATGTTGCTCTTGGGTCCAGGAAACTTGGCCACCCCTGGACTCTAAACCTTTTAAATAAGCATCCAGCTCTAGACCATTCTCGCCTTGTTCAGTCCTACACTCGGTAAACCCGTCGAGCAGAGCGGTGTATGCGTATTCAAGAACCGTATCAAAATAAAGCATATCCGTAATACGCACGTCTAATATAGGGTTTAGCTTGCGGAAACCGACGATTTCAAACATTCTGTCGAGAATGAAACGGTTTCGCGTAGGGACAAGAACGTTATTATCACAAGCATTCTTCCACGTCACTCGTATATCAATGCATGGCTAATCATTATTTATGGACAACGTACCTACACTTGTAGGTATTTTATAACGATCCTCACTCCACTTCTCAGCTACCACGAAGACTCTATTCATCTCCTCAACACTTGACTAAACAGCATTCTGTTTACCAGTTTGTTTGTGTGCAAGTCGTTTCCAGTACATAGTTAATAGCATCGGCCTGAACACGCGTAATGACTTCGTCACGGACACGTCGTACACAGCATTGAGAATGCTGCTCAATGGAAGCTCCATCGTATTCTATTGTGAGGAGTACACGTCCAGTCGGTTCAAGCTCTGAGATGACTATGAGCCACAGGTGGGCGGATTGGCTCCACGGGAGGTGTGGAGGAGTGATTCACACCAAAATCTGATGAATCGTGTACAGTGTTGTTCCAACGTGAAAGATTCATTTGAATACTTGTATCCCATTATATCATTATACTGGGTAGGTGTTTTGAGAAATTTTCCATCTGTGATACATGAAGCAATACCGGTTTTAATAGTTTTTTACTCCCACTCCCCAGAATGCGCACTAGTCATTTTCGTTCAGAGGGATTTTCACGAACTAAACACATTTTATTCGCACTCCGGCGCACTATTTGAGAGAAACATATGCCCATATTTTTCCTTTTTGCTTAGCAGACAATACTCGTCTCTAAATTCTCTTCAAACCTCACGCAGGCCTTTAGCCACAACCTCACCACGAACTTCGTCATGATATATATTAATGTAGTGGAATAAATACTTCAGATTCTCCAATATAACAAGATTTACATTCTCAGCCGCAGGGTACGAGTACTCGGTATGATGCAACATGACATAATACCGCTTGTCAACCACTCATCAACAAGATTCACTAACCATAACCGTTGCTTATCTTCTGCACGTGTTGTTTCTTCCACTCACGGTATATGTAAGCTTTTATAAAGTTTATCCCTACAACATACAGTAGTTCAATACATCGTTTGTACCATGAAATCCAGCAATGCTCTCGCCAAAATAGCCATAGAGTATTTGTACCTCTTGTTCCTCAAGCTTCGCACGGTTCAATTTAGCCTTAAAGTATCAAAGGAGGGTGGAATAGGGAGCCATTGAGTATCCACCACATCTTCACACTTTGCCGAATACCACTTCATAAATGTCGAACACGCAATATTAAAGGTAACCAGTATTATTATTTGCCTATTTCGTTAAATACACGTCTGAGATCCACAGCTTGCAGCGCTCAACTGAGCACGCAGAGTAGAGATATGCCCAGGTAGTAGCAGGTGGACCATTGATCGTTCATACAGGGGCCGGAGATTAGAACTTTCTCCTGTACATACACACACACAAAGTAGAAAGTGAAACGCTGATTGAAACACGATTTATTTAATAAACATATCATCGAATTATTCAAGGCATATATTTACAAATACGTGTAACAAATAAAATAAACATATCGTCAACAAGTATATATATATAAAACAAGCAAGGATTATGGTATCCAAAGGGTACAGTATCATAGATATCAGGCATCTGGTAACATTTCCTATAGTTGTTACGGCTCACCTTTGTACTCCCAATTTCTTTCACGACCCCCAGCTTCTGCGCCCGAAAATTGTGGGTCCCTACAGTTAGTTGGGGCGGCTGGTCGCCCTCATCTTCCAAGCACACTAGATCCTTCAACGATTCAAAGTTAACTACCCGCCGATTCGCCTGGTTGAGCGTGATACCCTTAGCCTTCACGATATATTTCATATCTTCCCCCACCCTCACCCGCACCCAATAAGTTTTTGGCCCTGTTGAGATAAAAGATTCGCCGTATGCGATGTCTCCATACTCATCCTTGATCTCATCAGTTAACTCTCCGAGGAATTCACCAAAAGGCGGCATGTATTGACCCTCCCTCGATGTGAATATCACACTCTCTGCATCGGCGTACAGAACCCTCCGCCCAAGAGAATGCAATAGACCCTAAAGTTTGATGCATGCGTATGCCGATGTGAAACTGGCTACAGGTATGTTTGTAACATGCGATGTGTTTGTGGCCAATTCGGTAATGTTGTTGTTGATGTTCGTTAGCCGATCAGCCCACCCTGATCGAGCAAGCCGGCGGCACGCAGGTAACCGATCGCCCTCTCCGGAGTGGACCAGAGGTTCAGCGAACTAGTGATGTTGTGTTGTGTTCGTTGTTGTGCTAGAGCGGTACAGTCTGTCATAATGTGTTCAATTGTTTGTGGTGTGTCCTGGCACCAGTGGCAGGTGTCGTCTGTGGAGTTGTCTAGTCTGTGTTTATATGTCTGTAAGTTGGGGTGATGTCCACATCGGAATCGTACTAAGTTAACTCGATCCGATCTGCTCAGGCTGATCTCTGACCTGTCAATGGGTGACGGGTTCGCACCTAGGACCGCATTCGGACCGAGTCGTGTCAGTGCTTTGTTGGTTAGGTGTGTGTGTGTATGTGTTTTCTGTGTGATGTCTGTGGGGCGTGGTATGGAATGGAGTATTTGGTTATAATGTCTCTGTGGTGTTACCTTAAAGGTACGAGGTGTTGGTGCATGATTGTACATGTAGTGGCAAGGGTGTTGTGGGTTAGTCGTCGGTGCTGCCATGAATTGCGTTCCCCTCATGTCTAAATGTTCCCTAACTTTCAGTATTTTTGTTTCTGTGTGCAGGTGTTCTATTGGTGTTGTTTGAGTACATCCTGCAATGATACGAAGTGCGTTGTTTCGTATTGTCTGTAAGGTGTTTATGTGTGTGTTTGAGGTAATGGGTGCCCAGCATGGGCTAGCATAGTCCATAACTGAGCGAATATATTGTTTGTATATGAGGGATGTTGTACTTTATTATGTACGTATTACCTACATTCACATTCTCCATGACATCTTTGCCGGGAGCGTTGGCATTACCCCAGACTTCTCTATAACTTTGGCCCATATGAACGTTCCCCTTGCCTGTATTCTGCGCAAATTTTCCCCAAAGCCTATTTAGACACAACTTTGCACAAAAGCGCTTGTCTGGGTTGTTTACAATTTGGGAACGATCAAGCTGTATCCCTTCACGGTCACGGTAACGCTGAATATAAGCCGATATTTCATCTTCGGTATCAACTCCTCGCGGATATCCTGATGCCTCTACCTTATCCTTCACAAAAGTGATTATATATGGCGTGAAAAGGTTGGGTAACTTCTGAAACCTCCACAGTGTCCACACCTCAAATATCTTCAATATTCTGTAGCCATGGCGAACGGCTAGGGACAGCTCAGGGCTTGTATATACGGCTCTGATCTTACGCTGGTTGGTTGTATGATTACAATTCCCATTGTTCTCCTCTGCGCACTTCACGCACAGGCGAAACATGAGCTTGTGCTCTATAAAGACTGGTAAGATCGGCATCCATAAATCGCGAGGGGGGAGCACTTCTACGAAAGAAAGAACGAAATAGTACTTGTTCAAATTTGTTGAGAACACCTCGATGCACCTACGGGGTACGGATTGTTCTTCATCACGTAAGGGTATAAAGAACAGAAGTCGTAGTAATGGAGTTTCACGCCCTCCGTAGGTGGAAAGTATAGCATGAAGGGATTTGTACCCCTCCGAACAAGCTATCACCGCATTTAAGAGAATCTAGCACCATTAGCGCTTGATCGTGTTTATTTCTTCACGGTACTGTTCATTTGTTTCCATCCGTGCATCATACTCAAGCTCCCACAAGAACTTGTGCGTGAACTGGGCGACTATAAGCTGATCGCGGTTGCGGGTCCATGAAAGACTGTCGGCAGGAGATCTACCATGGTCATCTCCCACGATCCTGCACTCAGGATGGGGGCATCCGTGCCACCAGCAACCGTTAAAGGAGTACACAGTCTTCTCACCAGTGGCACGGTTTTCGCTTAGACCATCAACCCAAGAAACACGACCATTAACCTTATTTGTTACTTCTCCCGTGTTGCTGGTATGCTTTTTGTATACACCTGTCTGCTGCTGTATGTGTACGAGCCAGTAAAAAGCCTTGTGCCCATTACTGCGGTGATTGTTTATGTGAATGACGGCTAAGGTGTCTTTAGGCATGAAATTGTTCTTGAACACCGTAAAGCACAATAAGGCGATTGTGGTTGCGTCTTGCAACGGATCGCATTTGAAACAGTCTATGTACATCCTTCTAAAGGCCTGGAAACATACTCTAAGCACGCGCACATCATTCACGCAATAATGCTCACATTCATTAGCTATATTGTAGGGATCAGATTGATTAAAACTGTTGTAGTAGCAGTCAGAATCTTCACATTGACCTGTACTCATACATTCATAGTTAAAGTAATGTTTGGGTGGAGGTAGTCCTACGTAATTTAAAGTTTCGCTAGTGAGGAATGTGTAAGGGAAATATCCTTTTGAAACTTCGGAGGCTACGCCCATTACCTTGGGTAGCTTTGCTAATTTACAAGGTGTGAACAGCAGGGTGTCTTTAAACTGTACATTACCTTTTATTTGCATCTGTATAAGTTTGTTTCCTCTTTTCAAGGGATCACCTATAAATATCTCAGATGACTCATACTCAAGCACGTGTGTCAAATTTTGCATTTCTTCTCAGGGTTGGGGTGGAGGTGGCGGTGCACACCAACCCGAATGTTATACCATCTTCTACAGCACGAGAAGCTGCTGCTGCTTTGGAGGATGTACCCGGAATTGAACTGGAATAAGGGGATACATTTTTATTTGAGGAAGGTACTAGTGTGGGGTCTGTGTCGTAAGACGTAGAGGGTTGGGACTCTATTACTGGGAGTCTAACAACCGGTGCAATCCTGGCACGCTTTATACCTGACGTGGAGGGCTCTTCATCATGCCTCTTCTTTGAATTTTCGCGTGTTATAGGTATCGTTGGTGTGGGCTCGTTAGCGGGGGTTTGTCTGTGACAACTACATTTTCATCGGGGTCGTCTGTAATATCGATGATGGGGACATGATGTTGTATCTCATCGTCATTCACGGTTCTGTAGAAGAAGAGGAAAAACAAGACTGTAGAATATAAGGAACACCATTTAAATTTTTATTTTATTTTGTGAATGACCCACTTAGGAGTGTGACGTGTTAGAGATTGATTCTGTAGAAAAATTCAGGTACACGAGCCCATCCACATGTATTATATCTGGCCCTACAGGATGTGGTAAAAAGGCGTTTATGCTTAAAATCATTAAAGAAAAGGGAGAGATGTTCTCCAAATTTGTGCATAAACTTATATGGTACTATTCGACGTAACAAGCAGTGTTCAACGAGTACCAAGATGATATTTTATTCCACAAATGTGTATATGACATTAATTCGTTAAAGAGAAATGAACATACAGTCATTGTAATTGACGAGCTCATGTTGGAGATGGATAAAATGTTTGCCGAGACATTTACAGTGTTCTCCCACCATCTTAACATAAACGTGTTCTTCATCAATCGGAATCTATTTTTCAAAAATAGATATATGCGCGATGTGTCGTTAAATACACAATCTCTAGTCTAATTCGCGGAACGTAGAGATGTGGAACAAATTGGGGTATTAGCCAATCGCATCTAGGAGAATTTGTCTAAAACAATTCGTCTAAAATACAATTTGTCTAAATCAATTTGTCTAAAACAATTTGTCTAAAATAGTTTGTCTAAAATCAATTTGTCTAAAATACAATTTGTCTAAAAATAATTTGTCTAAAATACAATTTGTCTAAACAAACAATTTAATATAATATGGCATACAAATTGTTGCCTGATGTACAATGCTATTTATTACTTGCCACGCCCCATCTTAAAAGGTTACCTCTTGTGCGGAATAGTACATCGAAATAGTTTGTCTAAAATAGTTTGTCTAAAAATAATTTGTCTAAAATACAATTTGACTAATAACTGAAGATAACTAGAAATGCATTTGTCTGCTTGATAAATTTGGAGTGAGGATGAAAAGATTGAAAATGGGTTGATTTTATTTCATAATATACCTAACCTAACCTAAACCTAACCTAACCGAGTTATGGGTTCCGGGATAACTGATTTCGATGTACTATTCCGCACAAGAGGTAACCTTGTAAGATGGGGCGTGGCAAGTAATAAATAGCATTGTACATCAGGCAACAATTTGTATGCCATATTATATTAAATTGTTTGTTTAGACAAATTGTATTTTAGACAAATTATTTTTAGACAAATTGTATTTTAGACAAATTGTTATTAGACAAATTGATTTTAGACAAACTATTTTAGACAAATTGTTTTAGACAAATTGATTTAGACAAATTGTATTTTAGACGAATTGTTTTAGACAAACTCGCCTGATTCGTAGCCAATCAAATGTTCCCGTATCAGCGTAAGGAGTTTTTGGAAGTTTATAAAGAAGCTAGAAGTCAACGTTACAGATATTTGGTTTGTGACCTTCATCCACGAAACACGTTTAGGGTGCTTCTAAGAATGAATATATTCCCAAACGAGTCTGAAACGGTGTATATTCCAGAATGACAAAGAGGCTAAAGAAATACCATGAATTAATAAAAATCTACCATCGACTGCCCAGGGCAATGCAACAGATGTTTGCTAAAAATATCGACTCCGTCTTTTTAAAATGCATCTGTGAAATCTGTCTTAACGTTATAAATTGCAATGTATCAATGAAACCCGCTCAGAAGGCTCGCCTACGCCGTTACAAGAACGTAATACGCACACTAGCTCGTAAAAGTCAAACTGTGGGGAAGAGAAAATGAATTATTGTACAAAGAGGAGAGTCATTCCTCCCCATCTTATTTTTCAGTTTTGGGGCCTTTACTGATTAGATTAATATAATGAAGAAAGTGGTAGTGATTCCACACGAGGTGTATGCTTCTGACACGGTTCTAGAACCCCATAAAAGCAGACTTAAAAGAATGGAAAGAGAATTGTTAGCTCTATTAAACATTGAAAAAACACCTAATGAGAAAAGAATCTTATACTAAGAAGCTCTGCAGAAATTACTTCACGAGTACGAAAATTATAAGAAACCGACAGAGATCCCCGTAGTTATTAGACACAACACGGACAATGATGAACATGGCGACATAGGACCTGTGTCCGACGATAAAGCTGATCAACCAAAGAATAACGGGTCGACCCCACAACATATCGAGCATGTATTAAAATGCACCCTCTCACATACATTGAGAAATAAATCTATTGAATTCAATCTATTGAATGAGGACCCCAACATACAGTGGAACGATACAGGTGAGATCACTGTGGAAGGAGCAAAGGTACAGGGATCGAATATCGTAGACATCGTCCATGATCTGGTGAGAAAGTAGGATATGCCCTCACCATCAGGATGGAAGCATATTAAAGTAAGACTACAACAAATAAATGTCCCCAAAACAATGATAGGAAATCTGAACAGCTTAAAGACTTGGAACATGCATCGCATGTGCCACAATTGAGAACACCATCACCCCCAGCGGTAGCACTTCTGAAGAGGAGAAAGAAGAGGCTAAACAACAACAACGGTCAACCCTATCCACGTGCCTATAAAATATTCAAATGGTTAACATATTAAGACGTTATTATAAAACTTCTAACCCAGCCTCCTACGGTGGCGTAGATAGACTGTACAAAAGTGTTTACAATGATGGAGTAGGGGAAAAAGATGTTGAGAGGTTTTAGAGGGGGCAGGACTCTTATACTCTTCATTAGCCTGTGAGAAAAATGTTTAAAATAGCCAAGACAACAGCGACATCGGTTGACTCTATTTGGCAAGCAGATTTAACAGACATGCAAAGATATTTAGTGTATAACGATGGTTACCGTTACATCCTATTCATAATAGATGTATGCTCTAGATATCTGTGGCTAATTCCTCTGAAAAATAGATCGCCTGAAACAGTTGCTAAAGCCACCAAAACGTTGATGTTGAAAGAAAACAGGGTTCCTGCTATTTTTTTACGATATGCGGAAAGAATTTATTGGACGAGCTTTTCAGAACATGTTGACAGAGTTTAATATCAGCTACTACACTACCAATTCCATACATCAGGCCTCTTTAGCTGAAAAAGTTTAACGTACCATAAAGGAACGCATGCATCGTCATCATACAACCGCTCACACCATCGCACGATTGGGACAACACCTAACGAGACTTTAGAAAGAGGTACGCGAACAGAGCCTGATGTGAGAAGAGATGTTCGTAGAACACAGCCACACTCTGCACGTTTCAAAATCACTGATTATGTAAGGCTGTCGCGTTCGGGAAATAAATTCGCGAAAGGATTTGAGCAATTTTGGACACGTGAGATTTTTAAAGTTAGGGGTCTGAGACCTAAAGGCGAGATAATGTTGTGTTACGTTGAAGATTTGAATGGGGAAGAAATCGCAGGAGGCTTTTACCGCGAGGAGTTGCAGAAAGTGACGTTTAATTTAGGGAAAAATATGTTTAAGATTGAAAAATGTTTAGGAAGCAAAGGCTCAGGAAAGAGAAAAATGTATCTGGTGAAATGGCTAGGGTACCCAGAAAGTTTCAACACCTATATAAAAGCTGATGCAATAATGAGAATTAAATAGTATGCAACATGGCGCCTAACCATTTCTACGTCACATTACCTTCCTCTTCGTCCCTGTCTGTATATCCTAACAACACACTAGCCAACTTTGTAACAGAACTCCATGGGCCCATTGAATTGGGTCGTGATTCGTATGAGGTGGGGATATGGGAAATGCAGTTGGACACCCTCTTTTTAAATACTGATTATAAAGAACCCGCTTTTAAGGTTCTTAGAGACCTTAATGAGTGTGAAAAAGCCGGGGTAACTCGGGATGAAACCATACGTATCGCACGGATTGGGGATGCACGGTATTACAGTAGAGTAGTAACACTAGGTCCAGGCCGTTATGGTGCGGCTGAGGATGTTGTGAGAGACTTAAACGTAAGTTTAAAAACTCAAATCGTACGGCTGATTTAGTATGCGAAATCGTAAACAAAGAAAACCCTGCACATGCTCTAATCCTAAAATCGCAGGCTAACAGAAATATTAAAGATAAAAGGCTGTTCAAAATTATAACCTAGGGGCGATATCGATCAGCCTTCCAAAGAGATACCTTTCACGAGGTACAACATGACTTGTCCAGCCTAATGTATCAGATGAAATTGGAGAAATTGGTTGCTGGCTATACACCCCCAGACATGGCTATATTTACAGCAATATAGTGGAGCACCAGTTTCTTGGGGATACCCAGGCATGCCTGCTGCGCATTGCTCACATTCCCAACCATAGAGTGAAGAGCATGAGTATTACATATGACAGGCCCCATTATGTGAATGTCGCGACTAATCTATTAACCAATATCTCATATATATATATATATATATATATATATATATATAAAAACGATTGTGGTTGAAAATTTCCCATTCGGTGATAGGAGCTTAACAGTGAAGCTGCACTTTCGACGTACTGAGTTATAATGGACAGAAAGCGTTTCACAGCCTAACGAGGTGTGAGATACCAGCGTGGTAGTGGACTTAGATCCATTTTTTCAACCATACTACGTACGGCTGTTCCATTGCTGAAGAAGGGTGCCAGATATCTCGGAGGAATGCGCTACAATCAGGTCTCAACAAGGCAGAAGACAAAATGGCTGGGGCTAAACCTAAAGAAACTCTAAAAAACACTTAAAGCGTACACGGGACGAAATCATCAAAGATGCAAAGAGAAAAATGAGTGGTGGTGGGAAGAAGAGGGCTGTCCAGAAGAAGGGATTACCAGCACGTGGCGTTAAATGTAAAAGGATATCAAAAAAGAAGTGTTCTAAGCGAATGAAACGTATGGTTGACCATTTTTTTTCTGATATAATCTAAGGACATTGCTCTCATGAATCATCGGCTGTTTACTACTTGTCGAGAGAGGTGGTACTATTTCTGGCTCGTCATAGCACGCTTCATCCATCCGTGTAATTCACAATGTTGCAAATCGGAGCCGTCCCTCTTTGACATGCCCCCAACTTTAGTTTCTATTGAGCAGAGTGACTTTATTACAATAAACACTTTAAACACAATTAGTTCACTAAGTGCTCCAAAAGAATTCGTGATACCCAGCTCAGGCCCTTACTTTTTTGACCCAAGCTGTGTGCACATGTACGCTAAACTACGTACAGCCCACTCTGATGGAACGGGCTGCGATGACAAATATGCTGTATACCCTGAAACAAACTTTCTGCACTCCATATTCAACCAGTGTGATGTATATTTAAATCAGGTCGTCAATATATCGGCAGGACCTGGATACTATCACCTACGAGCCTCTCTGGAAAATATTCTGAACTTTTCCAAAGAAGCGAAGGATACCTTTGTAAGTGCCGAGGGCTAATATCAAACTAAAGACGAAAGTAGTATAAAGGACAAATTTACAAATTCTAAAAAGAAGATATATGAGTGTTTTGGACGCCTGCATACAGACTTCACACTCCAGAAGAAGTTGCTTGTGAATGGGATGGATATGAAAATAAAGTTCAAAATATAGCTCACCCACACGAATCGTGAGATCTGTTTAAATCTGGGTGCTGATCAAGAAGAGGGTGGAAAGCCCGTTGTGATTCATATTATGGAAACGTACCATCGCGTACGCCGTGTGAAATTAAGTTCGCCTAAACAAATAAAAATTGAGAAAATTTACTACATTAATATAATTAATACAGTTACATACCCAATTAACAGAGTACAGATTGGCAGAGTTGGCATAGAAAGAGATAGAAAACATCGCCCTGGGAGTTCTACCTAAAAGAATATTAATTGGAATGCAGGACCACGCTTCGGTGAATGGAAAATATAAAAAGAGTGCCTTTAAATTCGAGAATTTCGGCCTTAAAAACATAGCTCTATACGTCAATGGCGTTGCGTTGGGTGGGGCTATGGATATGGATTATTTATCAGATGCTGTGTTCCTGCTTTGCGCGAGAGCATATAGTAATCTGGCCCATATTGCAGGTGCTTGTGAATTAGCTCGAGATTGGGGTAACGCAGAAAGAATTTATCGATCAATTTAACCTTTATCCGTTTGATATCACACCTGACTTCTCTGCTAGTGTAAATACACACTTAAGTCCACAACAGAGTGGAAACATGTCAGTCAGATTGGAATTCGCCAAGACGATAGACGCGCCTATTAGTGTACTAGTATACCTCGAGTCACAAACCCTAATACCAGTTGACAGATTTAAGAGCTTTATCACTGGCTTTTAAAATGGACGCGAAAACACTTCAGAGAGTAAAGAATAGTGAATGAATCACACGTTCGAAATTTATCGGTGTGGTATGCAGACAGATAGAAAACCGTTTTCCGATTGTACGCACTCGTTTTATAGTATGATGTTTTGATCGTATATTTAAAATGAATAATTGCATCAATATTGCCTCCAATAATATTAGTTTGTGTATTCTGTAGCTTATTTAAAATGTAATGGAAACTAATTTAAGATGGTTATAAAAAATTGTACTATTTCATAAAACATGATTTCTATCATTTAATAGTTTGATAAAAATATATTGCGTCTTCTTCTTACCCGAAACACACGAATAAGAAAAGAGGCTTTTCCCGAAACATAAGTAAAAGAAAAAGCTTACGTAATTTCGTTAATGATGTGGCATTCGCTGGGTTGACTGCGTGGTATAACCTCTGCCTCCGCATTCATGTCCAGGACATGCGTTTATTCATTAGTATCACGAAAAGATTGTATAACACAAGTCAAATCCTCATTCGACCTTTAAGGCGAAAGGATAATTTCAAATAATTTTGATTAGCTCATATATTTTCTGAAACTTTTTTAATAAAAACCCAAATGTTTTTCATGAAAACATGCACACTACGTATATATATATATATATATATATATATATATATATATATATATATGATTGGTTAGCATTGTAACTGTGCGGGCTGTTAAATTTTTTTACCACTCAGCTGTCGTAACACCGATATAACGGACCCATGCTTTGGACACTGAAGTCCTGATTGGTCACCTTCACGAATTATGAAGGCGTGTCATTATCAGTTTCAGCTTACTGTCTTATATATATATAATATATATATATTATATATATATGTTAAACACAGACCGTGCATGGCACAAGGAACTCTTCTGGGAAAATTAAATCCACTATAGTCGAATAAGTAATGATAAATGACAAATACCATAGTTTTTTTCCTTTTTCATGATTTTAGCCCGACGTGGGCAACGGGCTATAGTGGATTTAATTTTCCCAGAAGAGTTCCTTGTGCCATGCACGGTCTGTGTTTAACATATATTGTTCTCAGGGAACCATTCTGAGTTTGTGTATATATATATATATATAAAGAGTTACAATGTGAAGTATCAAATAACTTCGAACCGCTCAGAGAAGTTTGTGACCCTTTAAGAGAAAATGCCGAGTAACATTTCAAATGAATTTATTAAGGAATTTATAAAATTATTTAAAACTTGCAAAGGAGTCTTGATTGTTAAGTTTTAAAAATTCAACGATTTTTGGTGAATTAAAATATCAAAACAAGACTTTACCATACTAGTAATTACTATTACAAACTAATCTATAATTAAAAATTGCGGATACCTAATATTTTAATGAAGCATTTTACAATAAAATGTAAGTAGATGAAAATGTATTACTACAACCCCTCCATATATATATGATGAAGTAATCGAAACACAGAATGGTGCTCGAGAGCTTTCTCCTAATGACATCCACAGGAACACTAAAATAAATAACAAGTTCGCGAATAAATATATAGCCTACAAAAAAATAAAATTACAAGCATATAAATTTATACAGTTACACTTCCATTGCAATCGCTTGCGCCGGATCGTAAGGAGCGTCATTGCAAATATCTTCAACGGTTTGCGTTGGAAATAATCCGTCCCGATCAGTTGCTTTAAAAATATTAATTTTAGACACCGCGGCAGTGTCTCCATCTTCATATAAAGCCGGTAAACTGTAAAGTTGTTGTGACTGACTCATGACGGAGGGAATGTGTTTATTCACTGGTAAAAATAACTGCTCTGAGTTCCAGCTGAAAATACTCCCTTTTATATTGTAGTAATGTTTAATTAAATATTAGAATGCTTGTTTATATTAAAATTATATTTAATTAGAATGGTTTGGTTATAGGAAATTAATAGAGAGTATAATGATGTTTAACAAATGTAATTAAGATAAATAATGGTTTGTTTATTAAAAATTATAATAAAATACTAGTTGGCAACCAGGAGTGGGCCCAAGCGCGGAGGCTGTGGAAGTACCCTGCAGTCACCGGCCGACCTTGCGTTCAGAAACTTGATGTTTCGCGTGTTAGAATGTAACTGTGAATTTAGGCTATTCTTTTGTCTCTCTCTCGGCTTAAGTATTATAATTAAATTCCCCCTCGCATTACCCCGTTTAACTAAGTCTGTTTCGGCAATAATAAAGTAGTAAGAAAGTGTAATGAAGATTATAATTAACCGCAGTCTCCCTTTGCATTGTTAACGGTTTTCGACTCGGCCATGCTACCACTCATTTATAAAACAGCGGAAAGCGAGTGAAAAGCGTGTAGAGAATGATAAACGGTAGAAGAGAAATTGAATAAAGAGTAGAAAGTAAAGTAAATAATGAATTATAATAATGAAGAAAGTTATTCACGACAATAAGCATGATCCCTAAGCACGGATCCCAAAAGACTAATAGGCGTTTCGTAACTTTGCTGATTGGTTGGCATTGTAACTGGGCGGGTTGTTAAATTTTTTTACCACTCAGCTGTCGTAACACCGATATAACGGACCCACGCTTTAGACAGTGAAGTCCTGATTGGTCACCTTCACGAATAATGAAGGCGTGTCATTATAAATTTCAGCTTATTATCGCAGATTTAATTTCAATGTTCGCATCTCAAGGTGAATGAGTGATTTGCTAACTCGCACCCTCTGTCACGATACCTTCAAGTATTTTGCATTATTATATATTTGCACGCATTCTACTCTTAGCTTCATCCTCAACTTTCCCATTTTGGACAAGGGCTAGGGATGGGTAAAGTTGCATTGGTTACGGAATCCTAACCATGGGTTGCTATATCATCTGAACACGGTTCACAGTCCAACTACTACTACCCAAGCGTTCAACAAGTGCGACCATGGAATCATAATACATAAACTGAAATGTTTGGGAATAACAGGAAAAGTAGGGAAATGGATATATAATTTCCTTAGTGAGCGGCGGCAAGTCGTTACAGTAAAAGGAATATCTTCATAATCATGCTAACTGATATACATGAGGACGTTACCAGAGACAGCAGAGTAACATCCTTTGCCGATGACACAAAGATCAGTAAAAAAATAAAAAACCTAGAGGATATAGGATCTCTACAAACAGACATGAACAGAATCTACAAGTGGACGGAAGACAACAATATGAAGTTTAACACTGAGAAATTTCAACTGTTACGGTACGGAAAAAGCGAGGACCTAAAATCCATGGAATATTATATTCCAAATGAGAGGAAATTCAGAGAAATTCTGGAGCAACTGATTTAGGGGTTGTAATGACATGATGCGAAATTTGAAACACAAAATAAGATGATAGTAAACAGAGCAAAGATAATAATGGAGCAGATATTGAGAACCTTTAAACGAAAGGGATAGTAATGTAATGATTCTTTTACTAAAAAACTGATTATACCCAAATTGGAATACTGCTCGGTCCTAACATGCTCATATAAAAAAGAAGACAATAGACAGCTAGAAGGGATTCAGAGAAGCTTCACAGCCAAAATCAAATGGTGCAAATAATTAAATTACTGGGAAAGGTTACGCGAACTACAACATTATTTACACTTGGAAAATAATGGAGAAACTAGTCCCTACTCTTAATCTGAACCCTGTAACTCCACCAAACAACGGTAGAAAGTAGAAAAGGAAAACTGTGTGGTGTTCCCAAATTAAAGGCGAGAGAGGAAACATCCTTAACACTGAAAGGAAATAGTTTTTGTGAGAGGACCAAAACTGTTTAATCAGCTGCACAAAGACCTAAGGAACACGAATGGTGTTGCAGTAGACATCTTCAAAAGAAGATTAGAAGTCTGGCTCAGAACAATCCACGATGATCCGGGTGTACCTGGCTATGTGAGGTGGAGAGTACAAGAAACCAACTCACTACTTCATCAAGCCAACTCTAGAGGAGGGTCGACAAGCTTGACCTTCGTGAAATGAGGAATCATCGCGCAGAACCACCTTTGAAAGGTTGAAAGGAAAGGAAAGGTACTGCATATATATATATATACACACTGTATATAATATATATATATACTATAAATATATACTATAAATATTGTGTATATATATATTTATATATACACTGTATATAATATATATAAATATATATATACTATATATATTTTATATATATATAACATAGTAGGTATATATATATATATATATATATATATATACATATACATACACTGTGTGTGTATATATATATATATATATATATATATAATATATAATTATATACTCTGTATACATACAAAAAACGGGTGTGCCATAAAAAAGGGTACATTTTAAAAAGGCTATAAAATCAGCATTTGTCATTTAATTTTAATAAAACTTGTACACAATAAAACAAATGTATTTATCTATACGCAAACAAGTTTTCAGACTAAAATATCAAATAATTCAAATTATATCAACATTTAACTAAAGAGTATGATTTTTCTACTTAAGATGCACAAATTATTAAACCTTATTATTTTTTATAAAAATAATTTTTTATGTAAAATTTATCTGAAATTATCAAAAAATTGTTCGAAATGCATTCCTTCCATTTCAATAACTTTTTTTATTCTTGGCCGGAATTCATCTATGGCTCGATTTACTTGTTCCTGTCGAAGCTCTTCCCATTTTTGAATGATGCTCTCGCGTAAATGAGCGACATCTTTTATCATAGTCCTGTAAATTCGCTTTGCTGCTTAGTTCTCCCATATTCCGGCCAAGAATAAAAAAGTTATTGAAATGGTAGGAAAGCAATTCGAACAATTTTATTTTAATAATTTCACTAAATTTTATGCTAAAAATTATTTTTATAAAAAAATATTAAAAAGGTTTAATAAATTTTGCATGTTAAGTAGAAAAATCATACTCTTTCGTTAAATGTTGATAGAATTTGAATTATTTGATGTCTGAAAACGTGTGTGCATATAGATAACTACATATGTTTTATTGTGTAGAAGTTTTATTAAAAATAAATGATAAATGTTGAATTTTTTAGTCCTTTAAAAATGTGCCCTTTTTTATGCACACCCGTTATATATGTACTGTGTGCGTGTGTGTGTGTGTGTGTATATAACCAATATACATATATATATATATATATATATATATATATACATGATGAATAAAACCACGAAGGAAAGGAAACACAAAATGGTGCCCAAGCGCTTTCGTCTAATGACATCCTCAGGAACACTGAAGTACATAAAAGGGTAACAGCCTATATATAGGTTACAGAAAGAAAAAAAAAGAAAATAAATAACATACATACATACACACACACACATATATATATACATACATATCTATATATACATATACATACATATATATATATATATATATATATATATATGCAATAAACAGAGAGTAAAAATAAAAATTAAAAATTAAAGGATTATCCGTGAGGCGTACAGATTTGTAAGGAATAATATCGATTTTTAGCAAAGATCAAATGGATTATAAAAATACAAATTTATATTGGAATACTGCCCGTGTTTTAACACTCTGCCTATGGTCAGGTTTCGATATATATAAAAATAAAATGCAAATTAAAAGTTAATAAAGTAGCAGACAAGTTTACCAAAGATTTAGTGTTCTACCTTTCTTATCTAAATCTGTTTGGAAGGAATTCAAAATAACAGGATCGAGTTGAAAAAGACCTTTGCTTATGTTGAAGTTATTTGAAAGTTGGATAATGGCAGACTCAAGAATATTTCTATTAACAATGTTGCTAGAATGGACTAAAACTGAAGCATTATTCCAATCAATACAGTGGGCTAACTCTGACAAATGGACAAAAAGGGCACTGGACAACTGTCCTGTTCTAACGTAATATTGATGCTGTTTTATACGTGTGTGCAAATCCTTTCCCGTCTGACCTATGTAAAAGGAATCACATTGTTTACAACCAATTTTATAGATAATGCCTGAATTATTGGTAGGGCTATTTTTTACTATGATATTTTTCACAATATTGTTATATGAAAATACTACATTAATATCCAAAAGTTTAAGTACATTAGCAATGCCTAAAAAGCCCGGGAAAAATGGAAGTACTAAAATATTTTTTGACAAAGTACGAGTGTTATTATTGACACGATAGAAAGTTCGTTTTGCCTTGTTGAGACAAGATTCCATAAACGCAGATGGATAACACAGATCACTTCCAATACCGTTGATTTTTTCCAATTCGGCATCGATGTATTCCGGACTGGCGATCCTAAGGGCGCGGAGAAACATTGATGAAAAAATGGCCTTCTTAGTGGGGGTGTCATGTCCCGAGTAAAAGTGTACGTAGGACAAATTGTTTGTATATATATATACACACACACACGCACACACAGTACATATATAACGGGTGTGCCATAAAAAGGGTACATTTTTTAAAAGGCTAAAAAATCAACATTAAACGGAGATAAGTGGAAGCAACTTTATTCGGCTCTGCTCCATTCTCAGAAGTTACTTAGGGCCTAACACTCAGCACGTTCGTGGAGAGTTCTTCATGCTTGCGCAGCATACCTGACGTAGAGGTTGTTTCTGCTGTGCAACTTTCATCCTCGAGTCTCCGTTTTTTTGGATTGGGTGGCATGGGGGATGGTAATGCTGAGAGATTCGAAACGCTGACGGATGCGGGGTTGGAGGTTTGCTCGCTGATACAAAGAGCACAGTCTAGTGCCTCAGTAATTACAACGTCATCATCGCTAACATCCAGGACCAGGCGCCGACTGGCCCCGGCGGCCCCCCGGCCCGTGGCCGGTGGGCCCTTTCCGTTGAGGGCCCTAAATTTGTTCGACGTATTACTATATAAGGCTTCAGGGGTGTTCACAGGGGTAAAAAAAAAGTGCCAACACGGCCACGTACGTTGGCGACAAAACGGCATAAAAATTTTCCACTTTTTTCAATACTAGTAAAATAATTGATATTTAAATTGTTTAGGATTATTAACTTTAGTTTATTCGTTGATAAATTATGTCCGTTTAAATAAATTTTTACTTAAATAAATTTATTATAATATATGTATTTTATTTGTTGAAAATTAATTAAATAAATATGTTAAAAATCGCCGTTGCCAAACGCATTTCTGACATTTCTTGTATGACCAATCAGCACTCTAGGACACTAGTTTTTGCGCGAAAAATAAAATTAAGTAAATAAAGTAAATATTTTTTGAGCGGTTTTGCATTTGTGCTGGCGCGCCGATTTTTGCTCTTGGTTTTTATAACGTGAGTAATTTACTGAATTTTTATTTAAGTAATTGTTAATTTTTTATATTTTTAAGCTTTAAACATAAATATCTTAGGAGCTGAATAAAGGCCAGCAGGGCCCAGCCAGTTCAGCCTAGATCCCAAAAACCTACATACCTAAACCTACAATCCACACCCCCAATAATTTCCTCATATACCTTTTTTCTAAACGCCTTTGAAAACGTTATTCATTGATATTGTGCGCTATATAAATACACAGAGACGTAACTAAAAGAAGAAAGGCCTGTGGCCTACTGTTGATAATGGGCCCCTCTGTAATAGTTTAAGTAAGTGTCAGTTTAGTTTGGGATTGAAAAAAAGTCTCTTTCTACTTCAACGTTTTTTATGATTTTCATGAGTAACTTTCATATTGTAATGAACAGATATATATACAGAGGGTGATCAAATTATTAGAGCCACTACATAAAAAATAGTTTTTCTTGTATAAGTTTATTTCTAATGCTAATAATAGTAAAATTTGGCTAATTTAAACACTTATTTTATTTCAGAATATGTTTATATACACTCTACAGTCATTAAACACATTTAGTACTTAGTGGGTCCTCCTTTGGCCTTAATTAAGGCAGCAACCCGTCTAGGCATACTTTCTATACAGGCTTTGCAGCTGGCCTGTATCTCAGGATCACGGTTCCAAACGGCAATTATTCGTTCTATTAACTGTATTCGAGTTGCTATTTCCTCGCCTTTCAGTCTACGCTTTACTATTTCCCATAGGTTTTCGATAGGGTTCATATCCGGAGAATTTCCTGGCCAATCCACGAGAGGAATATTCTTTGCAGCCAGAAAACTTTTAACTGTCTTTGCACTGTGGCATGGGGCCGAATCTTGTATAAAATGGAATGGCTCACCATTTGAAAACCAGTCGGCGATCTGTGGAATAAGTCTTTTTTCCAAAACCTTTCGGTACCTTTACCGCTTATCACTGCCCATATCATGACAGATGTTGGATGCTTAACCGTACTTACGACACAGTCTGGATGATATTCCTCACCAACACGTCGCCTAACGTACTGTGATTTATCAGACATGACTAGGAATGTGGATTCGTCACTGAAACACACCTGCAAATGAAAAGAGAAAGAAATGATTGCAACCAAAATGAAATATGCCTTGTCATACAAATATCAAAATAATACATTTTACTCAAAATAAGCATACAAGATCACTAAAATATTGTGACTTACCGATTTCCAGTCATCTACAGTGAACTTTGAGTAGTATTTAACCCACTGTAAGCGATTTTTTATCATTGTTGGAGTCAATTTTGGCGTTTTCCTTGGCCGGCGACTACTCAATCAAAATTCTCTGGCACGCCTTCTTAATTAAGGTCATTGTCGAAATGTTGATGTTTTCCTTCTGCAGCTTCTATTTAAGTTTATTAGTAGTGCTTCTCCTATTATTTACTAGTTTCTTTTCAATGCATCTGTCGGCTCTAGGTGTAGTTATCCTTTTCCGACCACATTTACCCTTTCTTTTTGGAGTGACACATTCAGTTCTCGGGCTATTTTTCTGTGAGAATAATCAGTTGCAGTCAGCAGCGAGAGCATTCTACCTTTCTTCTTTGGCGATAGATCACATTTCTTACCCATGTTGGGTAGCCTACAGTACATAAAAGTTATTCCTGTAAAGAAACACTAATTTAATAAAAAGAATCACAATACGTTACTGAGAAACAATATCGTATGGGTGTATGAGTGCATATTCCACGTACAATGGTTTAAATATATCACTTATCATTAACTTAACATACACTTAACGCACCTGACCACTTGACACAACCTTCCACGTTCACAGCTGAAACACTACTGAACCCACTTTTCACATACTCCCCTCCCCCTACTCCCCAAATTAACCCCTATCCCCAGTTTCGGTTATTCAGGTAGAGAACACTACATGTATTAACAATTTGGAATACTGTCTGCATAGTTAAAAGGTAATTATTTAAACTAAAAACACCATATTATAAAGAAAATGTGTTTTTCAAGAGGTGACTCTAATAATTTGATCACCCTCTGTATATATATATATATATATATATATATATATATATATATATATATATATATATATATATATAATGCAAACCCACAAGGAAAAATAAAAATGATTTCAAGGCCTTTCGAGTATTCAGAAGTACACCTCGTCATTCCCTGACTGCGTATTAATTAGATTTGATTTTGGTTGAGTTCAAAATTATATTCAAAACTCGCGGGGAATTACAGGTGATGACAAAATTACTAGATTTTTAAAACATCCATAGACACTTTTTTGGTGGGCAGAATTTACTGAAGCTTTTTGGGGGCCCTCTCAGTGACACCTGGCCAGTGGAAATTTTTGAGCCAGTCCGCGCCTGTCCATGACATGCGTCTGTTGAGGGCCGAAGGTGTCATTATTCACGGTTCTGAATAAGAAGAAAATAATGTTAACGAATATAAGACCTGGTACTCAAAATCTTATTATATTTTGCGGAGGTAGCGTTTAAGAGTGTGCTGGTTTAGAGATGGACTCTGTAGAAAAATTGAGGTCCACGAGTCCTTCCACATGCATTATATCCGGCCCTAGAGGATGTGGTAAAACTGTGTTTATGCTTAAAATCATTAAAGATAAAGTCGAGCTGTTCTCAAAACCTGTACATAAAGTTATATGGTGTTATTCAACATACCAAGCTGTCTTTAAAGATTATCAAGACATTATTTTATTTAACAAAGGTGTTTTTTATGTTAGCTCGATTATTATAATTGAAGATATCATGTTAGAAATGAATAAAACGTTCACCGAAACATTTACAGTATTTTTCCACCATTTTAACATAAACGTGTTCCTCCTCACCCAAAACCTATTTTTCAAGAACAGGTTTATGCATGCCAGTCTAGTCTTAATCGCAAAGCTCCAAGATGTATCGCAAATTGAGGTATGGCTAATCAGATGTTCCCGAACCAACGTAAGGAGTTTTTGGAAGTTTATAAGTTACAAGTCAACGTTACGGATATTTTATCTGTGACCTTCACCCACGAAAAATGTTTAGAGTTCTTCTAAGAACGAATATATTTCCACGGGCTGAGAAATACCGTTAATTTATAAAAATCTATCACCGACTACCGCGCACTCTCCAACGCCTATCTGTCAAAAATATTGATTCTGACTTTATAAATTACATTGGTGAAACCTGCCTCACTGTTATAAAAGGCAATGTACCAGTGAAACCCTCTCAGAAGTCGCGCTTATGTCGTTACAGGAACATAATACGATCTCCGGCTCGTAAAAGAGAAACTGTAGGAACGAAAAAGCGAATTATTGAAGAAAGAGGTAGTTCGTTCGTCCTCATCTTATTATCAGTTTTGGGTCCTTTATTGTGTAGTTTAATACAATGAAGAAAGTAATCGTGGTTCGGAATGAGGTGTATGCTTCATTACAAAATACAAAGAATCAAGAAACAGTTATAAAACCCCGCAAAAACAGGCTTAAAAGAAAGGAAAGCGAATTGGTGAACCTGTTAAACAGTGAAAGGTCTCCTGATGAGAAATTTTTTTTATACCAAGAGGCTCTTCAGAAACTGTCATATCGTTAACTTTAATTCGTTCAAAGAACTAGTGAGCTTAGAAGAAGATGGAAATGAGGGTGAACAACCACCCCACCTGGTTGTAGGAACTCTTAATCCGTGCACAGAAATTAGGTAGTGTGAAAGAGCTTAGGGGGGTCAAAGGTGTGTCGTAATACTGCATCAGGTGCCTGGTACATATGATACTGTACCCTTTGGATACAGGGGGGCATGAACAGTTGGTTTTTTTGTAGTTTGTTTTAGAGTTTATGTACTTGTTGACAACATTTTAAAATTTAATTATTTATTTATTTCGTGTTTTAAATAAATTTATATTCCAGTTAGTGTTTCAGTTTTCCATGTTTCTCTGTGTCTATGTGTGTGTGTGTGTGTGCACAAGAAAATCTAAGCACCGCCCAGTGTATGATGCGCGTCAATATAAAGATCTTCACGTGTCTCGCCTACTACCCCCTTTGGGAGGACACACTTCCTCCCTGCCATGTTCAGTTGACAGCAACATACGTTGATGTTCAGACGTATCCTTTTCCTGTTGAAGATTTCTCACGTTGCCGAATGAAAAACGATGGCTGCCGCTGATATTCCTGAAGTGGTAATCGGCAAAGTCTACAGATGTGGTGAGCACTCAAAGAATTTCTAGTCAGCCGTCTTTTGAGACATTTAAGAACAGTCTAAATCGGGTGAAACTCTATGAACAAGATGCGCAAATACTTTATGGATTTTCTGATGACAGATACAAGTTTCCGCAATGCAAAATACGTGATGGATTATGTTGTGAGCTTGAAATGCGTAAAAGAGTACGTCCAATTTGACGTGAAGTTGCCTAGGTTCGCTGAAGAGAAGCAGAGACTGTGGATAGTGAAACTTGTTGACGAATGGCATGACAAGACCTATTTTGTGATTATGGCCAGTTTAAAATATTTCTACCACTACATCCATGTATACCACGACGAGGTGGCCAGTAAAATTTTAGCTAAAGGTTTATGCGAATTTTTAATGGATTTTTTTTTTTACGAATATTGATTATCCCCCAAAGTGGAACAGTATGCGCATGCATTTTTCTCGAATAGGACCCTTCAGTGTCAATAAGTTTTTATCTTCATTTAATGTATTACATTTACATAACTGTTGCTCGTGAAAGAAATATGGTGAATCCTATTATTTCTGAACATGTCTAAAAGTCCTTGGGTCGCATCCCCGGCAACGGGCATGATAAAACTTTGAAACCCGTATTGCTTCTTACACTGTACATGGGAAATTTCTCTAAACATTTCCCGTATAATGAGGCCCAATTTTAATTATTAATTTATACGGCTTAGTGTGTCGAGCTTTTCAGGTTAGAACATTACTGTACACAAATTTGTCGCCGCAGAGCAACAGACGCAATACATGTTCCACCCCGCACGACTCAATAACAGATTCAAACAGTCTCATAACCGTCTCAGAGATTGACCCGACTAGACGTACTCTCCTCGCAGGCTCGATAGAAAACTAATAAAAGATGGAGCTTCCGTTAAGCAGTATCCTCAGTGCAGTATACGACGTGTTCGTATTAAAGTCTGTGCTGCGTATATTCAGGCGTAATGCTGTTGTTATTAATTATGTACTTGAAATGAAATGTAGACAAACAAGCTCTGGTAAACGCAATGTTATTTATTTAAGAGTTGAAGAGATTGACAGAATCTTCTTGGTGGTTGAGAAGTGGGGTGAGGAGAGGTATAAAATACCTGTAGGAGCGAGTATAAAAAGAGAACAGATTAGTGATGTCCCTCATACGCCATTATCTGGATACTGTGCATAAATCGTGATACAAACCAACCCTGCGTTGATGTACGACTGATGTGGAAGAATAGTGCTGACAATAACGCCCTAATCCCTACGCGAAACCGTTTGATTCCCGACAGATTTTTTGAAGTCATCGCTTTCCGCAAACTAAAACCTATATTAGACGCCCGTGCTGCCGATATGCGTTATTTTGACACAGTACATAATACGCGTACGCTGCGCTGCTCGATGATTTTACTAAGTGTTGGGACGAAGAAGGCAAGAACGGTTTGGAACTGGATACATATCTAGAAGGTACAAACCAGTTGAAATATCATGAACTTTGGTACAAAGGAATAGAACGGTACAAGCCTGGTCTCGACTTCACTGTTCACCCTGAAAATTATATCCTTATATAAAGCGCAGTTGTCGGCGCGACTTAAAAGAATTCTTCAATTATCGGTATGAGTTGTAAAGAGCTTGCAGTTGAAAAGGTCAACGAGGAAAGATTGAGCGCTCGCTTGGAAAGGGCTGTTTGTAAACTTGAATTTAATGATAATGCTGTAAACGGTGCCATGCTGGTGCGTGCTTTTAGCTGTATTCCTGCAAGGTGTAAAGAGCGAGAGAGTCTTACGTTCAATTGTAAAATACGGACGAAAATAGTCTTAAACGCTCTAAAGCACTTTACATTGAATATAGACCCCAGCATATTTTAAGTGGTGAAACGAGGTTAAATCGTGTGTACTGTGTTTCACAGTTATGAAGATGTAATTATTGATGTAATTATATGCGAATTAACTACCCCATTTAAGAATGGTAGAAACTGAACCCTCTGTTTGTATTATTATTATTATTACGCAGAGAAAAGCAGAATGCCTAAAAACGACAGTTATTGGACGGCCGTTGGCCTAATAAGGTGTTTTTTTAGTACTAAGATGTTTTTGTAAATTTAGAATACTCCCTCGTGTCTCTCTCCGGCAAAATGTTAACGCTAATTACCCCTCGCATTACCCCGTTTATCTAAAAGTGTTTTCGGAATAAATAAAAGTCAGTAAAGTGTAATTAAGTGTATAATTATATCCCCGTCTCTTTGCGTGGTTCAAATTACAATGGCGCTTCGCCTTGGTCACGTGCTACCCGCGTTTATAAAGTACAGTGAAATCGAGGGTAAAGAGAAATAGCAACGATAAAAGAAATTGAATAAAGAAAGAGCAAATAGTTAAAAAGGCAAATAAGAAAGAAAAAAATTAATCACTACATATTATAGTGGCAAGCGGTGGCCCTATTACATTCAAATGCAGGCATTCCCACGTCTTCTGTACGCGCCATAAGTTTCGGCTAAATTACATTGCTAACCGTTTTATAGTATTTATAAAATTGGTAGATATTCTATTTCGGTTATTTAAATAGTAAAATGCATGTGTACCCCATTTGCAAGCAAATTCCGATTCCCAATTATATTTCAAGATGGCGTCTCCCTTTAGAAATTCTCCGCGTCCGTTCCGAAATTTCGCGGTCAAAATTTTCAGTCTGTTTTTTTTTCTCTTCTCGTTTCAACCGTTTCCACTAAAAAAATTTATTTTCATTGAGTCACACTGTTTCCACCGTTCGAGTCAGTTTGAGTCGAAATTCGTGAGTCGTTTTTCTTCTCATGGAGTTAGATTCTGTTTCGCCCGCTCGTTTTCTTCAGTCGTGGAGAGAGACTTATGTAAATTTGGAAATTGCCGTCCGGTAACTCATTTCTTTTTTATTTTTCCTTCAACTTTTATTACTATTTATACAGCCTGCCTATTTTGTATTTAAAAATAAGTATTGTGTTTATGTTTTCGGCATTAGAAATAATTGTTATTAATAATAATACAATTATAAGTAAATATAATTCACACTTATATGACAATAAATTATTATAGTTGTCATAAAATTGTTACATGGAATTTAATACGGTCGTTTCAAAAGTTGGTACGTATATTGTAAAGCATTTCTAGGTAATATACAGGGTGTCCCAGAATTAACTATTTCAATGAAATCGGACAAATTTTTTAAAAACACACTTTTATTTATGTTTATCATGTTTAATATGTGTTAAAAATGTATAAATTTCTAAATTTTTTTCATAATTTTATTTTCATAATTTTTTCATTATCTGGTCCAATGAAAGACCGTCTGAAGTCATAGAATGGCAAAGAGACTCTCCAAAAGTTAACGTGTGGCTTGGAATGACCAAATCCAAAATTTATGGCCCATTCTTCTTTGCGGAGGCAACTGTAACAGGTACCGTCTACCTTGATATGCTTCAGCAGTTTCTCGAACCACAGCTTCTTGATGATGGCATTCTTGATAATGTTGTGTTTCAACAAGATGGAGCACCATAAATTTTGGATTTGGTCATTCCAAGCCACACGTTAACTTTTGGAGAGTCTCTTTGCCATTCTATGACTTCAGACGGTCTTTCATTGGACCAGATAATGAAAAAATTATGAAAATAAAATTGTGAACAAAATTTAGAAATTTATACATTTTTAACACATATTAAACATGATAAACATAAATAAAAGTGTTTTTAAAAAATTTGTCCGATTTCATTGAAATAGATAGTTAATTCTGGGACACCCTGTATATATATATATATATATATATATATATATGTGTATGTATGTGTATATATATATATATATATATATATATATATATATATATATATATATAGTAGAGCATTGTAAGAGATTAAATAAGTGAGTAACAAAATTTTCTAGGATCTAGTAGGCAGTTTTCAAGGTTATTCTTCGATAGATGTATATGGTTTAAGGACTCAAGCCGACACATAACCATCATATGTGTATACTTTAAAGGATCGTTTTGTAGTTTACGTTCGCTTTCTCGCTTTTTCTTTTCTAGTTTTAGGTAGATCATTGTACTTTTAGGTTTAAAGTCGAAGAATATAATCTTAAAAGACACTAATTTATACTGCGTCAAGTTCGAACTGTTTAAGGTTATATGCTTGCCGTATATATATTGTGTAAGACTTTAAAGGAAGCAATATTTGTTATAAAAAGGTAAAAATTTGTTTAGTTGAAATACAGGAATTGTTTTCGTAAATTCATTTGATAGATAAATTTTTTTTTTTTTACTTTTTTATATATTCATTCATTTATATTTTATAGGTGGGCTGGTTTTTGTTCTCTGATTTTTTTAATTCTTTGTTGAGTTTTAATGAAAATTCGGTGATATTTTGTACGGATAGGCTGGTTAAATTTTTATTCTGAAATTAGATTTTATTTTCATGAGTGTTTTTGTTTAACATTGTAATTTGGGTATAAATAATGAAAAATATTTTTTTACGCGTGCGCGTTTGCAGAGAAAATATTACAAAATTATTTGATGGTGTAAATGCAGTTTGTTCGGTTAGGTATATTTTATAGAGGTTCGCTTACAACAAAAAGTGAACACTCTTCATTTTGCAATGTTTTATTTTTAAAAATTTTACGTAGTAGGTTGCGTTGTATTTTTGGGTTCATAATATATGTTCGTATTTCTAATAACGATGAAATTTGTATTTAGTTTCACTTGGAAACGATAAATTACTGGAATTCTTGTGATTTCCAAACCATGCTGGGTTTCGTGTTCAAGGAGAGAGGGTCTCTCAGGTGTAATTTGTGAATTACGAGTTTTCTTCCTATGAAATTTAGCGTTGCAGGTTGGAAATAATGTATTAAGTTAATTTTCGGTATTAATATTTTAAAATTTATTTAACCCTAAAAGGACAACCGCTACATATTGGTAACCTTTCAAATACACGCATTCATAACTTAACCCTACAAACAGTTCCGGCGTTAAAGGGTTAATGACTGTTTTGGAAAATTGTTATTTTTTAAACTTCATTTGGGTTTAATCGTGCAATTGAAATTATAGCTTCAGTGTTGACCGGAAATGAAGCCTTTTAGATTGCTAGTAACGCTTTTGTGGTAAGCTATGTGTGCTCCCCACAAAGCGTAAGAGGGTTCATGATTTTCGAGATTGATGACATAAAGTTTCTGGGTTTTCATTTTTGCCTTTGTATTTAAATGTATCGATGTGATTTCTGAAGGTAGTTTGAATAATTTTTTTTTTTAATTATAATGACGGTTGCTCTGTATGGACGCTTTTAGATTTATACTGTATAGTTTTGTTTCGTTGCGTTTCATGATTTTTTTTATTATCTTGTCCAATGTAACTCCCATAAGTGACCTTATTGGTAGCTACGCGTGATTAAATTTTTGCGAAATTCTGTTTCGAAGTGAAGTGTCGAGTAAATTTGTGAATGAAATATGAAAAGTGATAATCAGAAGCAGTATAAACTCTGATATTTTTTTGTCAAAATTTCGAGAGGCTCGATTTGGAAGCAACTAAGTTGGATCCGAATTCCATCCATTGAGTTTATTTGACCCGATAGGTGATCGATCACCGATGAGAGAGAGAAAGAAGAGATGAAAAGAGATGAGAGAGAGAAGAGTGAGGGAAACGAAACCGAATGCGCAGCGACTTAATGCAGGACAGTTTTGGCCCCAGATTTTCTACTGGTATTTTTAGGGTAGTCCTGGTCCCCCTGCTCGATGCTTCGCTCAATATGTGTTTTAGTACTCAGTAGGCAAACCACGAGAGTTTGAACGAGTGTCTAAGGCTTTACTGTCCATACAGACATACAGTAGGTTCGTTGTGAAACCGCCTTCATCGAAGTGATCGTTTGATTATTGCCACGTAAAGAGTCCCTCAGCTGGACGTAGGAAGAGCAGCGTTCACTGACAACAGTCGAGATAAGAGAGGCGGGTTTCTTCGTCGACTTCTAGAATTGCAAATTCCGTCCAATTCCGGTGCGTGGTTCCACTTTCAGATATCTTCACCCTCTGATCCTCTTAGAATTGGACGTCTCTCTTGTTTTCTTTTCCCCAATTTGGAGAGAGAGCGAAACCTCAAGCGTGCTGATCTGTTGCATGGTGATGCAACCCTTTGCGTTCTAGCGAAGTGAGCAGGAGAGCTGCGTTTGGAAAATTAAGAAGTCCGTTGTTAACCGTGCGGATTGTGATCTAAACAACGTCCAGTAATTAATGTACTGATTATTATGTAATGAAATTATAAGTGGAAGGGTACGATTATTGCCCAAATTTGTTTTGTGTTTTGTGAAATAGTATGTGCCCTCTGGTCAGTAATTTTTGTAAACATTTTCTTGTTCTTTCTATGTTGCCCTGATAGTAACTATGTAACTGTATAAATAATTGTTTCGAATGTAAAGCGATCTTTGAGGAGTAATCGCTGGAATAGATTGTGAACTTGAAATTTGTTGTAACCTGTTCAGAAAATTATCCTTTATTTTTCGCGTAACAGCTTTGTTACAGGTTGTAAACTTGATTATTAGCGTGAAATGTTATTTTATGCAAATGTTGTGACAATTATAAAATTTTTCTTTCAGTTTTTATAAAATGATACAAAATATCTGATGTGTGGACTTTGTCATTCTAACGATTTCTTCTGTATTCTACTTTTGAATTTGTTAAAAAAAACAAAAGAAAACTGCAAAATAAGTAATTTGTTGAATAAATAAATAAATTTGTTAAAAGAAGATAAATAAAATAAATAAGTTTTCCTTGTGATACTGAATTGGGTAATGCAGTTGCTCTGTTTTGATTTCCATTGTACACGGGAGAAGTATTAGTTTTATGGTTGTATTTATTTAATAAGGTTGTTGCTCAAACTTATTTTCTTGCGGTGGGGGCGAGTGTAATGATTATAATGATTTGTAATAAATTTAATAAATGCCACCGAGAGAAATGTTTGTAATGAACATTGTTAATATGGCAGTTTTATAAGTATTTCAAATTAAACTTTATAATATAGTTTTTTGTATAGTTGTTTTGGAAAGATAAATTTAAGATGACTGTGGAAGGTAACCTCTCAGAGTATGTGAGGTTTTTATAGTTTTGTGGGTGTTTCCGGTGGGACTGGGGTAAATAGGGGGAAGAAGTTGGGGGAAAACCCATAAGATCCTACCTACGGGCAGTTGAATTCTAGATTTTGCTCAGTCAGGATCACAGGCTTTTGGGACTCTCAAAATTTTGTAAGTATAGTTTGTCAGTTTAGTGTTAATCGCAAATTACTAGATTATCTCTCTCTCGGTGTTGTTTTATGTATTAACGTTCGCCCTTGCCCTAAAGGCTTGCAACCCTTAAACGATTTATTTGTTTTAATAAAAATAAACCTACCGGTAAGTTATTTCGTCAATCCTTAAGGTTGTGTCAGTGGAAAGTCGACTGGTATAGCTGGACAGATATTGATTTCCCTGTTGCACTATTACTATGTCGGCCAAATCGGCCCTTTAAAAAAATAAATCACTAGACCATTTTATGTCTGAGAAATTTATATATACAGGGTGTCCCAAAAGTCCCTATCTATTTTGTTGAAATAGGCTTAATTTCAAATAAATGTCACACTGACCTGAATACAGATGTATTTCTATACAAATTACAAGTATTACACCATTAAAATCTTTAATTAGTAGTTTCCACATGTGCTCCATCTGTATCTCTGCAAATCTCAAAGCGGTCAGCTGCATTGCGAACACATTTCGAGAATTTCAGGGGTTATTTTCTCAACTGCTTGCCTAATGCGATCCCGCAGATCTGGTAAATCTCGAATATTTCTGCGATAGACCTCTGATTTAATGAAACCCCAAGCAAAGAAATCCAATGGGGTCAAATCCGGAGATCGCGCTGCCCAGGGCCTATTTCCCCCACGTCCAATCCAACGAATTGGAAAACGCTCGTTTAGGTATGTCTGAACAATTCTGGCATAATGACATGGTGCCCCATCCTGCTGTAAGACTACATTGTCGAGAATGCCATCTTCAAGAAGTTGAGGTTCTAGAAAATTTTGAAGCATATCAAAGTAAACAGGCCCTGTCACTGTAGCCTCTGCAAAGAAAAAGGGCCCGTAAATCTTAGACTTCGTCATTCCAAGCCACACGTTGACTTTAGGTGAGTTTCTTTCCCATTCAGTGAACTCAGTTGGGTTTTCATTAGCCCAGATGCGACAATTATGTCGATTGATTTTACCACAGGTGTGAAAAGTCGCCTCATCACTAAACAAAATGTGGTCCATTAAATTGTTATTTTGGATTTGTTCGACCAGTTCCGCACACATTGCTGCTCTTTTTGGAAAATCTTCCACGTGTAAGCTGTGAACAGTTGTTTTGGGTATGGTCAATCTGTGTGATGCTTGGCGAACTGACATTCTTTGATCGTCTTCGAACATTATGCGAACAGATTCAATGTTTTGTTGTACTGTTCTTGGGCGTCCACTTCTTCCTTCATCATGCACAATCCAGTCCTTTTGAATTTGTTCACCAATTCACGAATTGCTTTATCTGTCGGTCCAGGCTTATGAAACCTTCTTGAGAATCGGTCTCTAATTTCACATTTCATTCCTCTGATGCGACATGTTACTATCATAACGCGTTCAGTCATGCACATCCATCACCAATGATATGATCTGAAAAAATTAATTAAAAATTTAAAAATAATTAAAATAGAAATCTAATGCATGTATTTGTCTAGAAAGGTGCATGCAATCATGTCATTAAAGCATTCATTTGAAATTCAGCCTATTTCAACAAAATAGATAGGGACTTTTGGGACACCCTGTATATATATACAGTATAAGAAAAAAGAAAAAATACATTAAAAGGATATAACTGTGTATATATATATATATATATATATAATATATATGTATATGTATATGATATGGCTTAGACGTCCAGACAACGCCCCTGGCTGTATTCAAAAACCTGTCAGGAGGTCGGAGGAAGCCGACATTTTGCCTTAAGGTAGGCTGACCATATTTCCTTGAGACAAAAACGGGACATTGGGATGGCAAAAAAGGGACGGGGGTTATGTAATATTCTGTATTCATGAAAAAGTAAGTACATAAACATATTGAGCTTACAATTATTCTTCAGTGACAGAACCCATACGAAAACCCATACAAAACGGTACTGTCCCGTTCAAAACGGTACGTATGGTCAGCCTACCTTAAGGCCTTCCTGTGGAAGGAAGTGCGCCATTCATTCAGCCACGCAGAGATCAAAGGCTCGTATCACTATGCTCCAAGATGCTCCAGAGAGAAGTGCCTCTCTCCAGACATCCAGACATCTCAAAAACTTTGGAACTTGATTTTGGCTCTTCTTCCTTATTGGGTTGACGTTTATGCGGGAATTCGCCTATTGCCCCTCTTTCCTGTATAAAAATTCCACGCCTAACTGTTTATGTGCTGATGGTTGCATTTCGTAAAAATTATATTGTGAAAATAGTAGGATAAATGGATCACCTGTAGATCTGTCACCCTCATTGAAATTCAAGCCGCCACCTGAAGATCAGTCACCCCAAAATTGCTCACCTGAAGATCCGTCACCCTCAAGGAAAATTGGATCACCTGAAGATCAGGGCCCCCAGCCTTCTTTAGTTAGCCTTATAAGGCTAACTAACGAAAATATCACGACCTAACCTAACCAATCGTTAGGTCAACTGTACGCTAGGGTGGCCCACTTTTCAATTTTTTTTTAAAAGTATAGGTGATCGTGGTTTTTCCCATTATTTGGCACTATACTAGCACATTGGTACCATTTTTACAAAAATTGATCAATATTTAGGGGTCTCGCATCGACCTTGAAATTACTAGGTTTTTTTAAAAATGCGTACTTTTTAACTTTTTACTGAATCAAGATAAATCATTAAGTAGGGATGTTTTCTGAATCCTCTTAATGAGAGAAGTCGTTTGGTGTGCCTGCCAATGTCATACGACTAACGGTTTAAAGGTTGTTCCTGTATACAGGTAATACCAATGTGCTAGTATAGTGCCAAATAATGGGAAAAACCACGATCACCTATACTTTTCAAAAAAATGAGTCACCATACCCGGGCGAATGTATAATGTATATAGGTAATTATAAAATGCACTATGCCTGTGCCAGGTACCTAACCTATTTCTTTTTTGCAGATCATAACATTTTGAAATTCTGTCTGAGTTCCTCATCCTTTGTCATGGACAAATCGATGGCAACCATAACTGGAAGAACTCTTGAAGCTACAAATAGAGAGTCATCAAAAGGAAAGGCGAAAATAACATCGCTACCTTCTCTAAGATCGGCCTCGGAAATTTTTTTAGTTGGCCAACCGTCGTCCTCCATCAGTGGTAGCAAATTGCCAACAACACGGCAGGTTTTGCAATACTTCTTCAGTGTTATCCAGTACACTGCTAACAGGAAAGACGCATTCAAAGAAACCGTAAACAACGCCTTAAAGTTTTGGAACATGGCCCGCATTAAAACAATCACAAAGCTCAACTGCGAACGGAAGCTAGAGGCATGGGCGTCCGGAGGGGGGGGGGAAGAGGGGGCAGTTGCCCTCCCTTGGAAATTTGTGTTTGCCCACGCAACGACTTCTATAATTCTACTGCAGCTCAGTCAGTGTTTCCACATTCAAGGAAATGTCGTTTACTTTACCTTTACTTTACCGAAGTGCCGTGTCGTTGAACTTAGAAGTGTTAAATAAACTATACTGAAAGATATAGTAATGGAATTATTTGCAAAGATCATTATATTGAGTGTTTTATTTTTTTTTTTCTCTCAAAAACCTTTTGGTCAATTTCACTGAAACTTACACGATCATAGTTAATCATAGTATCATATAACATATAAAAAATGGACTTGACTGGTAGAAAAAAAATGCACTGCGACCACTTAGTAATACTAAGTACATAAATTTAGCACCGAAAGCAGGCTATGATAAGGGGAGATGACGGTTTTTACTCGTAGTGGTCGCAGTGCATTTTTTTCTATCTAATAAAGAACTAATAAGAACTAAGAACTAATAAGTTAGTTTTGCCCCCCCTTGCGAAAAATCCTGCGGACGCCCCTGGCTAGAGGCATTGTGGAAAGAGTGGCACTTACTCCAAAAGAGCAGAAAACGAGAAACTGACGCCGGAGGAAAACGGCAGAAGTTTTCGGACAGTGTGGACAAGCTGTGGGATATCGGAGCATCTGACGCTGTCGAAGATATAAAGAAGAATCGACTGCTGTCCGACAAGGACAAGAAAGAAGACATTGACTTCTACCTCGATCAACGTGGTCCTCGGGTGGCAACGATGAGCGGGAACGATAAAGTTTTCGCTGTAAAAAGAAAGCTACAGGAAGGAAGAAAACGTCCTCGCCAGGAGCCGCAAACCTCAAAGTGTGCATACGAAACCGGAGATGAGGCCATGAAGAATGATGATACTGGCATGTCAGGAGAGTCGGAGACAGAACTAGCGTTCCCCCTGCCGAAAGAGCCAAGTGTGTCTGTCAATCTTCCTCGCCGCATCCTTAATGCACCTGCTGTCATGGAAGTGGCTGATCGTTTCCGCATGTCCAATAATCAGGTGCGTATTGTGTATACTATACACAATACGCACCTGATTACTAAGTACATAAATTTAGCACCGTATTGTGTATTGTGTATTGTGTATACTATACACAATACGCACCTGATTATTGGACATGCGGAAACGATCAGCCACTTCCATGACAGCAGGTGCATTAAGGATGCGGCGAGGAAGATTGACAGACACACTTGGCTCTTTCGGCAGGGGGAACGCTAGTTCTGTCTCCGACTCTCCTGACATGCCAGTATCATCATTCTCCATGGCCTCATCTCCGGTTTCGTATGCACACTTTGAGGTTTGCGTCTCCTGGCGAGGACGTTTTCTTCCTTCCTGTAGCTTTCTTTTTACAGCGAAAATTTTATCGTTCCGGCTCATCGTTGCCACCCGAGGACCACGTTGATCGAGGTAGAAGTCAATGTCTTCTTTCTTGTCCTTGTCGGACAGCAGTCGATTCTTCTTTATATCTTCGACAGCGTCAGATGCTCCGATATCCCACAGCTTGGCCACACTGTCCGAAAACTTCTGCCGTTTTCCTCCGGCGTCAGTTTCTCGTTTTCTGCTCTTTTAGAGTAAGTGCCACTCTTTCCACAATGCCTCTAGCTTCCGTTCGCAGTTGAGCTTTGTGATTGTTTTAATGCGGGCCATGTTCCAAAACTTTAAGACGTTGTTTACGGTTTCTTTGAATGCGTCTTTCCTGTTAGCAGTGTACTGGATAACACTGAAGAAGTATTGCAAAACCTGCCGTGTTGTTGGCAATTTGCTACCACTGATGGAGGACGACGGTTGGCCAACTAAAAAAATTTCCGAGGCCGATCTTAGAGAAGGTAGCGATATTATTTTCGCCTTTCCTTTTGATGACTCTCTATTTGTAGCTTCAAGAGTTCTTCCAGTTATGGTTGCCATCGATTTGTCCATGACAAAGGATGAGGAACTCAGACAGAATTTCAAAATGTTATGATCTGCAAAAAAAGAAATAGGTTAGGTACCTGGCACAGGCATAGTGCATTTTATAATTACCTATATACATTATACATTCCGCCGGGTATGGTGACTCATTTTTTTGAAAAGTATAGGTGATTGTGGTTTTTCCCATTATTTGGCACTATACTAGCACATTGGTATTACCTTGTAGTGTCTTGCACCGCAGGATTATCTGTTATTAGTGAAAATTGCCACAAGTTGGCACAAGTGAAATATTTTAAGTCTAAATAAATAAATACAAGTTAAACATGTCCAGTGATTAATTTTAATTCTTAAGCATTCAGTGTATAGTAATTTAATTAAAACTTAAAGTGCAATCATTAAAGAAGTTTAAAGCAAATATAAAAATATACTTATACATACTAGCACATTGGTATTACCTGTATACAGGCACAACCTTTAAACCGTTAGTCGTATGACATTGGCAGGCACACCAAACGACTTCTCTCATTAAGAGGATTCGGAAAACATCCCTACTTAATGATTTATCTTGATTCAGTAAAAAGTTAAAAAGTACGCATTTAAAAAAAAAAACATAATTTCAAGGTCGATGCGAGACCCCTAAATGTTGATCAATTTTTGTAAAAATGGTACCAATGTGCTAGTATAGTGCCAAATAATGGGAAAAACCACGATCACCTATACTTTTCAAAAAAAATTGAAAAGTGGGCCACCCTACTGTACGCCCTTGACGATTGGTTAGGTTAGGTCTTGATATTTTCGTTCGTTAGCCTTATAAAGCTAACTAAAGAAGGCTGAGGGCCCTGGTGATCCGTAAAATTAAGTCGAAAGAAAAAATTACAAAAGTTTATTACATAGGAAATAAAATTAAAATTATAAAAAAAATTCAAAATTTAAATTCAGTTAACAAGGAAATTGAATAGCAATGTGGTGCACGAGGTGCATAAATCCATTTGCTGAATATTTGTCCATCCACATGAATTCTTCGAGATATGAATTTACACTAATACTAAATATGAATATACAGTAATACTAACCTATATCTGTTTATAAGGGATTAGCTATCCTATAGCTATAAATTATTTCTTATTCTTATAAATTATTCGTATGTTAATTCAAGCCGCTACCTGAAGATCAGTCACCCCCAATAATGCTCACCTGAAAATCCGTCATCCCTATGCGTTTGGGGGTGACGGATCTTCAGATGATCCGGATAAATAAATATATTTTGCCTGATCGTGAATTTTCAACCACCCTGTTTATGATGCATGTTCGATTATTTGATTTCCTGCCCATTTTTCTTTTCTCTTCGTGTAAAACTATCATACTTTCAAAGGTTAGGAAGAGAGCATTAGAGGCTTAGTAAACTAAATCCTTGATAACGTTTTTGCAAGACATACTTAATGGAATAAATTGTTTCGATGTAAAAACGTACTAGTCATCATTTTCAGTTTATAAATAGTAAAATGTTATAAGCAGTTAACTAACACTTAACTTTAAACGAAGAGACAAAAATTTATGAAGAAAATCGTTAAATATCACAAGTTTTGCAGAGAAAAGTAATAGTAAGTATAATTAACAAACGCACAGATTAATTTTAAGTGTCGATAAAACCGTTACCAAAGTTAAAAAAAAGTTTCTCAACTTTAAAAAAAAATTGTGTGTGGAAAATTTGGAGCAAATCATTGTATTTTCTTCGCCTTTTCCAAATTATGTCGTTCGTTTTTGCCGGCTTCATCCGCTCCTTCTTAAAAATGGTTCCCAGCTCCGTCTTATCGACTGGGGACGATCGCAAACAGACCTAATCATTTTTGGCCGGGCTCCAAACGTTTCAATGAGATTACATAATAATAAAGTACATAAAATAGCCTTTATTGATTTTGCGATCGGCTTCCATTCTTTTAAGAAACGTCATTAGAAAATGCACCCAATTAAGATCTACCTCCCAAATATTAACTTATAACAATCTTATATATTATTGCAGTAAAAATTGCAATGCAATGCAGTGCAATACAATGCTCACCCTCTCGTCTATTGTTAATTTCGCAGCCATCCACTACCTAAAAGAAAAAAATAATATATTATAATCAACACTGAAAATTCCTATGATGCGGGACTTTTACGCCACTCCTCTCCTCTCTCTCCTCTCTCTCTCTCTCTCTCTCTCTATATATATATATATATATATATATATATATATATTAGGGTGTGACCGTTGCCCTCCAAAAATCAAAAAATGGTCCTACAATGCTGTTCAAAGTTTTAGTGTTGTGTATTTATCTAGGAAACACCCCTGTAAATTTTCTTGGAGATCGGTGCATGTTTGAGGTAGCACCGTCGTACCAGCAAGTATTGCTATTTCAGCTTATGAACTTCATAAATAAGTGTGAAAATAGCACATTTTATCAGATTTTCATTTCCGGGTCTGGAACGCTGACCCACAAATTTTCCACGTATTATTTTTATTGCATTTAATTTTAATGATGCTCTTTTCTTTTCCCTTGACAGTGATTTGATGTTGTGAATAGAGAATTTAATCATGGATACACGGCAAGATGATGAGTATGTCAGAATGTTATTGGCACCGTACCCCGAGAAAGAAGAAAAGGAAATAAAGGGCTGCAAACTGCCAACTAATAGGCAGGTCTTACTATGTCTGTTAGCAAACCTTCGGGATATGCATTGGGACCAGGCTTTATCTGCCACCATTGACAATGTGCTTTTGCATTACCAGAAGGCGAATGTCCCGACCATTACAGGCAGGAACAATATTGGCCGAGTGATTAAAACTTACTATGACAAAGACTACATGATGCTTATGAAAAAGAATGAGGATAGAAGACGGGCTGATGATCCTGGAATTATGAAGTTTAAATCAGAATTGAGCCTGACGATGAAATTTTATAAGAACACAGTGTTGAAAGACATGGCGGCTGCGAAAAAGGGGAAAATTCAGGCCGAACAAGATGCCATCGATACTGACATACTCTTTATGAAAAGCATGCTAAGTGACAGAGTAGCTACCTACTCTGGGGTAAACAAAGTACTCACAAAAGGTTCAGAAGCGACAGAAAAGGCAGATGCGAGAAGAGAAGCGACAAGAGAGAGAGCAATGTGATCATGCTGAGAATGTACAGGCTGATATTGATTCACCTATTAGCTCTGATGAGGACGATGACATTGATGAGGCCAGCACTGCTGACCAAAGAGAAAACATCGGAGAACAGTGAAAGAGGGAGTTTCAATTTTTGTGCACCATGATATTCTGAAGTCGGCAGAACTTGTTTCATGCAGTGTTCGAAACAACATCTCGCCGACCCAGCTGAGTGCAATTGTGTACTCCCTTGTATCTGCATGTGGTGGAGATACATCAAAGCTGAGTCTAAATGCAAGGACGGCCCACCGATACCGAGCTTCCATCGTGTCAGAAATAAGTTTAAAAATCATGGATGAATGGCAACCATTAGACAAAGTACTGGTGCACTGGGATGGTAAACTTATGGACACGCTGGATTCCAAAGGCACTGATGACCGCCTGCCCATTCTTGTGTCTGGTGTCAATGGCACAAAGCTTCTTGGAGTCCCACCTCTTCCGCATTTGACTCAAAAAGCTGGCCTGGTTCAAGGAGACTTGATATCAACAGCAACCAAACAACTTCTGGTCGATTGGGAGTGTGAACAGAATGTCGTTGGTATGGTTTTCGACACAACTTCATCCAATACAGGTAAACCTATTTCAAACATCAGCGTGAATTTATCACGACATTAATACCAAAATACAGTGAATGATTTAACAGAAATCTGCAAAAAGCACGTGCCTGAAATGGTGGCCTTAAACTACAATTACACTTTTTTTTCAGGACAAAAAACAGCTGCTTGCGTCTCCCTCCAAAAGGAATTAGAGCGTGCCGTATTCTGGTACGCCTGTCGCAGGCATGTGGGCGAAGTCATCCTAGGTGTTTGCTGGGATTGCTTGAAAGTGGAGGGCTCTTCAAGTCCAAACATAATGGTTTTCCAGAGGTGAGTCATAAGCTTTACAAAATAACAAGGAATATTATTATCTAATGAACAAATTTAGTGGAATTTCTTTTATTAGACTTATAAGATATACTAACACCAAGCAAATGATCGATCATATCAATCTTAATACCCCTAAAACAATATTATAGATTAGTACGAAATACAATAATCCCAATAATTGCATTTCTAGGTTCAAGAACCATTTCTCTCAACTGGCGTACAATGAAAAAAAGAAATACTACTACCCCGCAATGCCTGGAGTGTTTGAGGAGCGCCAGCAGGAGATGGCTGACTTCTTCCGTGAATCTCTAGCCCAACCATTTACACGTGGCGACTACAAGGAGCTGGTAGAGCTTTGTCTGCTGCTTGTAACTAAAGGATCAGAGCCAGTGAACTTCACAATGGTCTACCCCGGCGCACTTCACAAAGCAAGGTGGATGGCTAAACTGCTCTATACCCTCAAGATTGTTCTTTTGTCAGGCCAGATCAAAGAGCAGTTTCCCAAAGCCGAGGTTGTGACTAAAAGTCAAATCAGCAAGTTAGAACGGTTTGCTGTGTTCACAGTCGCTGTTTATGTCCCATGGTGGATTGTTTGCCCCGTTCCAGCACGTGCGCCACTAAATGACTTGAATTTGGTCGAAACCTTGCCTGAATTTGCCCCATATGACGCCACAATAGTTGACAAAGCACGTATGGCACTCGGTAGACACACTTGGTACCTAACTGAGGAGTTGGCCCCACTGGCTTTGTTCTCGTCCCAAGTACAAGAAAGGACAAAAGAGGAGATGAGGAAGGCCCTTCTTTGCCATGAAGGCACTGAAGTTACTAAGAGAGTGGGGCTCAATCATGGGGGCTATGGAAAGCCATATCTTCCCCCTGTCCCAGAAAGTGGCACTGCCCTGGTGGACCTAATTGGGCCTGACTCAAGCCGGTTCTTCACCATTTTAGGCATGCCCTATCAGTTTCTCCACAGTCCAGCCAGTGAATGGGCGGATCATGACGACTACCTGAACATGAAACGGGTTGTGGACAAGCTTCAGGTCGTCAATGAGGCTGCAGAGCGTGGTGTAAAACTTTGCCATGACTTTCTTAATGTTGCCAGGGATGAGGAGCGCTTTCAAGAAGTCCTTCAAGTAGTTGAAAATGACAGACTCCGCATTCCTAATCAGCGCAAACGATCATCTGTTTCCGAAAGAAATCATGGTTTCTTGCTCTAGAGAAATAATACCTTGTGAATATATGATAAAACCCCTTAATGTACCATGAGAGAATAAGAATGATTAACTTTTTTGTGTTAGTGATAACAGCTTTTAATTAAGACAGGCAAATTATATGTGTTAATATCCCTTATGATGGTTGTGTAATCTCATATATAGGCGCGTATGCCGTATAAGCAAAATCGCTATTTTTCAAATTGCTGGTGCTCACTCGAATATGCATGAATCTTCAAAAAATTGCACGTGGGTATTTTTTATGTCAATATGCAACACCAAAAGTTTGAACAGCATTGTAGGACAAAGTTGGGGCAACTGTCACACCCTAATAATATATATATATATATATATATATATATATATACACACACATTTAAATATATATATATATATATATTGTTTAGAATGCACATGTTCTTGGGCTTTGCAGATGTGAAAGAGCACTGAAGAACCGAAATTATGGTAATATTTCGCGTTACAAATATTTTATTAAAAATATTCACACTTCAAAGGAGAAAAGCACACGGAAAAGATTGCAATAATTACTTAAGTAAACTTTACAGTTCAAATTTCCCTTGCAAGATCAGCAAAGCTTTCCCAACAAACCCGGCCTAATTGAGTATATCGTGTACTTGTAAAAAGGGCGTACACAAAGTCCTTTTCCTATTATAAACTTTAATTGCATGACATCCAAAGAAGACAGAGTAATGTTTTCTTTTACATGTTGTTCCATAACACATCAGGTTTGGTTTTTTAAATGATTGGTGTGGAGTAATGCAAGATAGGGTATTAGGCATATTCTTCTTTGCTAAAAAAAATATTACAGCACAAGTTTTTTATGCAGAAAGGAGGAGCCAAGGGCGAGTGCCCGCAAAAGCGCACCCACCATAGAAGAAGAAGAGAACCAAACCCAAGGTCCAGGGTTTTGAAGATGCCTAGACACTGCGTTTGAATGGTTTAAGGTCACAGACAAGAGGAAAGATGGATTGAAGAAGATTGTTCCAGAGTTTATCGGTTGAGTAGATGAAAGATTGAAAATACGGATTAATTCTTACGTTAAAGAGTTGGACATAAAAGGAATAAGAAAGTGTCGAAAGTCTGATTGCTGCGTACTCTCCTGAAAGGAGGAGGTATGCAGTTAGAGAATTCGGAAGAACAGTGTCCGTTATAATAGCGATAGTAAAGAGAGAGAGAGTGATGCAACACTGCGGCGAAGAGAGAGGGATTGAAGACAGTCAGTAAGATGCGAAGAAATGATGATACGAAAAGCCTTTGATTCCACCCGGTCAAGTACGGTTGTGTGAGTTGAACCACCCCACACATAAGGAGCATGCTCCATACAGGGGCGGACAAGACCCATGTACAGAGACAGCAACTGAGGGGGAGGTGAAGAAACTGCAGAAGCGGTACAGCACACCTAACTTCTTAGAAGCTGTTTGGGAAAGAGAGTATATGTGATCTTTCCAGTAAAGATCACGAGAAAAGGAAACGTCAACAATATTAAGATAAGAGGAAGGATTGAGTTATGTGTTGTTGAAGTAAGGGAATAGCCGTGTGGAAGATTGTGACGAGTAGACATATGGAGGAACTGAGTTTTTGAAGCACTGAAAGCCACAACTTTTTCTCTTCCCCAATCAGAGATAACAGAAAGATCAGAGGTCAGGTGCTCTATAGCCGTACTACGCGAATCATGGAGTGACTGTTGAGAGGGACGATTTGGGAAGCGGGTGGAGAAGTGAAGAATGGAATCATCGGCATCGGCATAGGAGTGAATAGGAAAGGAAGACAGGAAGTGTGACTTAAAAGATCATTGGTAAATAAAATGAGAAGAATGTGTGACAGGACAGAACCCTGAGGAACACCACTATTGCTAGCTTTGGGAGAAGAACAGTGGACATCTACAACCGCAGCTATATATCGGCTGAAAGGAAATTAGAGATGAAGGCAAAGATAGAAAGATAGAAACCGAAAAAGGGCAGCTTCGAAATTAAAGATTTGTGCCAGACTCTATCAAAAGTTTTCGATATATTTAGCGCAGTAGCAAACGTTCCACCGAAATCTCGAAAGAAGGATGACCAACAGTCAGAGAGATATGCAAAAGGATCACCATCAGAGCGTCCGTTTCGGAACCCATATTAATGCTCTTTAAGAAGAGTGTGAGAAGAGAGGTGTTTAAGAAACTTTTATTAAGGATAGATTCAAAAACTTTAGAAAGGAAAGAAATCAAAGCAACTGGACGATAGTTGGAGGGTTGAGAGCAGTCACACTTCTTTGGGACAGGTTGAATGAAAGCGAGCTTCCAGCAGGAAGGAAAAGTACCATATGAGAGACAAAGACGAAACAGTTTGCCGAGGCAGGTGTCAGCACAGAGGCGCAGGTCTTAAGAACAACAGGAGGAACACCATCAGGACCGTACGCCTTCCTAGAGTTTATCCCAGATAGGACAGAAAGAACTTCTTTGGAATAGATTCTAATTTCAGACGTAATAAAGTCAGAGGGAGGAAGACATGGAGGAACATCACCGGAATCGTACAGGGTTGAGTTCGAGGCGAAAGTTTAAGCGAAGAGTTCAGCTTTGTGAGTAGAAGAGGCTGCAACTGAACCGTAAGAATGTGTGTATATATATATATATATATATATATATATATATATATATATATATATATATATATACACACACTAACATTCATTCTGGTTGATTAAAGACTGACTGTCATGGACTGGAATAAAGAGATTTTGCAATTTTTCCACTTTTATTATTTCTGAGAATTAAAGCTATTTACAGACGCACCGTCTCTTTTCCTCCAAAACGGCATTTCTTAAAAATTCAAATGCCCTAAATTTTCAGTTGATAAGAAATCCGCTAACACTGCTTAATCCTCATACAGAGGAAGGGAATTTTTTCTACGTTTTATCTTAAAATTTTATGCCGAATTTCTTTAAGGGTCACATTATAAGAAATGAAAAAATGAAAACAGGATTTTTCTAATGCTCACACGCGCGCGCACACACATACACACACCACACACACACACACACACACATATATATATATATATATGTTACACACAGACCTTGCATGGAACAAAGAGGCCCCAAACTATAGCTTCCCTCACCAGCCATCTGCGAAGCAGACAGGATCCAGCTTTGAGACAGGATCTAGGGTTTACAGCTACACCTAGACTACTATATTCAGAACCCCAATATACGTAAGAAACGCGTTGCATGAAGGCCATTTATCCCTTGAGGGCCCCTTGCGGGGGCCCCTCCTCCTTGGGAGAAAAAAAAATAGGATTCATCCTCGCCTTCCTTCAAAAAAAAAAAAAAAAATCCCCCTGCATGGTCTTTCATGAGACAAACAAAAACACAAAAACAGGAAAAACAAACAAAACCAGACAAACATTCCAGTTCTTTTTGTTCCGGTGCGTTCCGTCGTGTTCGTGGCCCGCTAGTTCCAATACCAACTGCGAACCAATTGCGAACATCATAAAAAAAAATTCAGGTTAAACACGTTTTAAATCAATAACAATTTCTTTGTTTAATATAAGTATTATATGAAGTTAAATAAAAATATTAAATAAAATTAAAATAAAACATTTTATTTTCAATTATACAAGGTGTCTCATAAGTCGGCATCATAGGAAAAATTCATATTTTTCTATTTCTACAAACCATAATTCATAGTTTTCTCTTTCTACAGGCCATAATGTCTGTGAGCAAGGAAGAACGAATCTAGATAATTCTACTCATAGGAAATCGGAGTCAAAGAGAGGCCGCTGCTGAATTTAACAGACTGCATCCAGACCGCGAGCCAATAACAGAGTTGTGTTAGCAGACGTGTTGCAAAGTTTAAGGAAACAGGATCCATAGAAGATAAACCACGCAGTGGACCTTCAAGGAGGTCCACTGACGATGATGCAGCGACTGCTATCCTGGCTCATTTTAACAGAAGTCCCAATAAGTCTCTTCGGCGATTGTCCGCCGAGACAGGAGTGTCGAAAAGTAGCATCCATCACATTCTTCAGGCTCACAAATGGCATCCATATAAACTTCAGATCCTACAGAATTTAAGCGAAGATGATCCCGACCGGCGGATGGAATTTTGTGAATGAGCTACGGTACAATATGCTCGGGATGCCAATTTCCCGTCCACCATTCTGTTCAGTGACGAGGCTGTTTTTTATGGAAATGGTGAGGTAAATCGACAGAACACCCGCTACTGGTCTCAAAACAACCCTCACTGGTATACCTCTTTAAAAGAACAAGGTGCATCTCGGGTGATGGTATGGTGTGGCATTTGGAAGGACCGCATCATAGGCCCCCTCTTTTTCGATGAACATGTCACTGGAGGCACCTACCTACGTATGCTCAAGGAAGAAGCATTTCCCAGTGTCTTGAACGAAGAAGGAAATTTCCGAACATGGTTCCAGCAAGACGGCGCTCCTGCACATTACAGCACCCAAGGGAATACCTGTACCAACAATTCCCTGGTCATTGGCTAGGACGTCGAGGGCCTGTGGAATGGCCAGCTAGAAGCCCGGATCTCACGCCACTAGATTTTTATATCTGGGGCCACTTGAAAGCGCTGGTATACGCAGAGAAAATTAGGAGTGTTGAGCATTTGCGGCAGCGCATTATTGGGGCATGTAACACCATTACCCCTGACATCATTCACCGTGTGCTTGATGACTGGGTATCACGTCTGAATTTGTGTATTGAAAACAATGGTGGACATATTGAGCACGTTCTGTAAATAAAAGCTTTTGTTTTGCCTTTTTTTATTATTTTTCCTATGATGCCTGACTTATGGGACACACTGTTGGGGTAACTTTTGCTTTTCCTAATTAAATTTCATTTATTCTACACTAATATGAAATGAAGCCACATGAAATGAAGTGAAGTTTTATTGGCAGACTATAGTCCAAAAGACAAAAACTATTAAACTACAATATGCAGTTAGACTAACATATAAGCGTTTAACCAACATACCTATTATTATTTACCTTCAATTACCAGCTTAAACATTATTATTTGTTTATTGTTATATATATATATATATATATATATATATATATATATATATATATATATATATATGGGAATGAACTCAGAATGGTCCCCTGAGTCTTTTATGATACACACAGACAGTGCATGGAACAAGGAACTCTTCTGGGATAATTAAATCCACTATAGTCCGAATAAGTAATGGTAAATGACAAATACCATAGTTTTTCTTTTCATGATGCTAGCCCGACGTGGGCAACGGGTCACTCGCTTATATTGAGGTTCTAAATGTAGCAGGGCTAGGCTGCTTTAAACACTACATCCATGTCCCAAAGCTGGATCCTGTCTGCTTTGCAGATAGCTGGTGAGGGAAGCTATATTTATGGGACCTCTTTGGGAGTGACCAGTTGCACACGTCGGGCTAGCATCATGAAAAAGAAAAACTATGGTATTTGTCATTTACCATTACTTATTCGGACTATAGTGGATTTAATTATCCCAGAAGAGTTCCTGGTTCCATGCACTGTCTGTGTGTATCATAAAAGACTCAGGGGACCATTCTGAGTACATTCCCATCTTGAAACGGACGTTATGTGCCTTGAAAAGTGGACGCTCAATTCTGCCAGTTGAGGTTTAAGTTTTGGTTTTTAGCTAAAAATATAATAGTTACCCCTTTTTCTTTGATGTATTCAATCTGACGTGAAGGCAGCGAGTCTTGCTTATATTGAGGTTCTAAATGTAGCAGGGCTAGGCTGCTTTAAACCCTACATCCATTTCCCAAAGCTGGATCCTGTCTGCTTTGCAGATAGCTGGTGAGGGACGCTATATTTATGGGACCTCTTTGCGAGTGACCCGTTGCCCACGTCGGGCTAGCATCATGAAAAAGAAAAACTATGTTATTTGTCATTTACCATTACTTATTTGGACTATAGTGGATTTAATTATCCCAGAAGAGTTCCTGGTTCCATGCACTGTCTGTGTGTATCATATATATATATATATATATATATATATAATATATATATACAGGGCGTCCCAAAAAAATGTATACACACTTTAAATAATTATAAAGGCAGTGTTTATTAAAATACATTTCATTTTCAAAATGTAATAGAATCTACAGACATTATTTAATTGTTTTGTCAACGCCTGTTTTCCAACTGACGTCCGTTCTGGTCCAAGCACTGCTGATAACGCGAAGCAATGGAATCGCAAACATCACGAAACATTTCGTTTGGTATTTGTGTGCATTCTCGTTCAATGGCTGCTCTCAATTCAGCGACTGTTGCAGGTTTTATAGCGTAGACTTTGTCTTTTAAGTATCCCCATAAAAAAAGTCTAGTGGTGTGAGGTCTGGTGAACGCGGAGGGTATTCTACGAAACCCCTTCGTCCAATCCACATCCACATCGTGCCAAGTACCACTCGCAATACTACTCCACTCTTCGGTCCGGATCATCTTCATTAATAGCATGGACTAATCTTGGAATGTAACTTTTCCATTGACAGCGCTTCAAAATGCGTTGGACAGACGATTCTGAAATTCCTACCTCACAACTCGCTTGCCGCACAGATTTTCTTGGGCTTTGGTGATACGTTTCCAGTACTCTTTCTTGCTTTGTGGGGCTTGTCGATGTCCGTGGTCTTCCGGAACGCTTCTTGTGGACATTCTGAACAGTTCCATCGGCTTCAAACTTATCTCTAATTCGAGTGATGGTAAGTCGCGTTGGTGGATCTGTTTGAAACTCCCTCCTAAACTGTCTTTGCACTTCAACTGCGTTTTCACACTTCCAGTAGCATTTTAGAATGAATTTCCTTTGTTCAAAGCTTAGTCTGACTGCCATTATTAATTCTAATGGGTTTAACTTGGAAAGAAAGAAACATCAATTGAGCTATCAGCTGTTAAAGTGTGTATACATTTTTTTGGGACGCCCTGTATATATATATATATTAGACCGTTTCACGATTATATGGTAATTTTTCAAATTGAATTTTGATAAACGCACACACTTTTATTTTTTTATATAAAGGAAGAAAAACAAATGGACAAAATATCATTTTATTTGAATGATAAAAAGGCACCCCTCAGATGGCACTTCTTTTACATTAATGGATAATTAGAGCAAATATAAGACTGAACGAAAAATATGCTTTAAAACAAAGCGACTTAAATTCTATTTAAGACATATATTGATTAAGAATATAGGGATTTCAGTGGCTGAGGGACCTCCTTTCTCTGATTTTCAATGATTTGAAAGGCCAGTTGTCTCTCTTCCTCACTCTTTGTGAGCTTCTCATTAAACTCTGTAGCCAGTTTGACTCCTCGTTCAGCACAGTCGTTGATTACTTTGACTGCCATGACCCGATTACGGTGCTCCTCAATGTCTTCAAGTTTCTTGGGAATTTCTATTTTCAAACACTTGAAGAAGTCTTGTGTTTGAGTTGTGACAAAACTGGTAATCTTTAAGTCATTGGGGTTTTGCAACATTCGGGGGTCCACCTTTCTTGCCCTCACTTTTCGAGGAGGCGCGTGGTGAAGGTTGTGGACATGGGCGCCCGCAGGATTTTTTCCAAGGGGGGGCAAAATTTAATGTATTAATAGGTAGGGACCGGAGCAAGCAAAAAACTTTTGACCCCTTAGGAACGAGCAGGTTAATTCTAAGCAAGTTTAGTGTTGCATTTTCTGTAATGGAAAATGCAAATATATATTGTATATACCTACAATGCACATGATAACAATCATTTATTTTATTTATAACAGAAACATGATAGAATGAAGAAAAAAGCACACTGAAGTAAATGTTGTACCTAACTTGAAAACGGTGTTTCGAGCATCACCTACACTGCTCATTTGAATAGGAATTGTAGTCGTCTGCGGTCACTACCAAAATTATGAACAACCTTTTCCATAAAATCAGTTTTGTTGGAGTTGATTTTCTCCCTGTGAACAAATAAAAAGGTAGCAACCTTTTATCATGCACACAAATAAAAATTTTCACCCTTTAGGAGGCAGTTGGATACTTTTCAGCAAGTTTAGGATATAAATATTTTCTTGAAAATATTTAATATATTTTCTTGGCATTTCCAGGGGGAGGCAAGCGCCCCCCCTTGCCCCTACCTGCGGGCGCCCATGGTTGTGGAGCATTAGAACCTTATCATCTTCAGTCACGAGGTTTGAGAAAAAGCTAAATCCTACAAGATCCTCACTCAAGTACCAACCATGGTTCTGGAGTTTTTTGAGGGCTGTAGCACCCACTTCCTTATCAACCTGGATCTTGTAGATATGTAGCATCTTGAGGAGGGCCAAATCATTTGCTGGAGCATCAATTCCAACTGGAGATGTATACCAAGCTTGAAGATAAATTTTCACTGAAAAGGCGTTTATTCGTATCAGAGCTTGTTTTTCATGAGGGGTGAGAAGGAATTGGTTCCTAAATAAGTAAATTTTTAAGGAATAGATGCCCTTTCCCATCCATCTAGCTCTGCTGTAAGCTCCTGGGTAGTGGAATCTGCTATCAGAGTCTTTATTTGTTTTAGGCATTGGACAACCAAGGAAGATAAGTGCAAGTTCTAAGTATTCCCTGTAGTCACCTCGAGTGTGGCCCTCTTGAAGTTTGGAGTTGATGAAAGAAATAAGCTTGTCTCTGTGCTTCAAGATCCAATGATCTAAAGATTCTGAGGTGAGATCATTGGGTTCATAGGGCTTGTAATTCTGCTGATCAATGTTATCCCAACAATCTCTGAATCGATTGAATAAGGGAATTTGTGGACCCGAAGAAGAGAAAAACATGTCAAAAACTGCAGTGATAAGAAGCTCGTGGATATGGTGGCGGCATGCCAGAAAAAGGAGTGATCTCTGAAGGGCCTTTTGGATGATGGTACAAGCCCCAGCATGGATACCTGTATTGCTTGCAGTAGTATCAAAACAAAGGCCTGCTACCCACTCATTTACTTGTGGCCATTGCTTCAAGACATCTAAAACTGCTCTCCCCATTTCTTCTCCCGTTCCAGAAATAAGCTTTGGAATAGACAGTAATTTTTCTAATTCGCCTGCACCAGTCACAACAATGGGCATTACATCAATCTTACTCCCATGCATGGATGGAAGAAGCTTTCCATCAAAATGAATATTAAAGGGGTATTTGGTTGGAAACTGGCTTTAATGTCTTCTCCCATCTGCATCCGTGTTGATCGCCGAGACCTGTAGATAGAGGATGATGAAAGTGTGATCTCTTCAATTTCCACTCCAGCAGCTGAAAGGGCAGGTGCCACAATGTGCATAGCAGCTCTTGCAGATGTTCCAGTGCGGTCCAGAGCAGCCAAGAACTTTTTATCCCTAACAATTACACCTGGTTCAAGCTTCTCCTTTTTTGAAGATGATGATGAGAGTGCTCTGTAGAACAATTCATCACCAGATGATTCTTCACTTCCTCCTGAACCGGAATTTTCACATTGGTTGAGATCCACACCTTTGTCAATTGCCTCATTTCTTCCTTTGATTTCCTGCGAAGTTTTTCCATTCTTTCCATGCTTATCTGTCGTGCTTTTGCCTTTCTTGAAAACTCCTTGTCTTCTGGACCCATAATCATTTTCCGATCGTTCCTTTGATCCTTAAGAAAATCTTTATCCTCCTGCAATTTTATTTCTGTTTCCACTTCTGAATGAGCTACATCGAAAAGTTTCTTTAAGCTGGTGACAAATTCTGCTTCATTCTTCTCTTGGGTAGGAGTTCGTCGAGTTCGGTTCTTGACCAGCCCTTCATGCTTATTGTAAAGCCTTTTAAGCTTTGAGACAATATAAAGCTTGTGGGATGTAATTAAGGAGGCTTTTTCCCACATAGCAATAACTTCGTTGGCTACAGTTGCGCAAGCTACAGAGACATTTTGCTTTCCCACCTTAATGTGATAAAAAAGACGTTTAAGGACATCACTGTTAGTTGGAAGCTGCTTCTCAGAAAAACCCTCTTCCAGCACTTGTCCGACCAACCAGACTTCACACTTGTTTCTGGTTTTTGCCATAATTCTGAGGGAAAAAGTTTTACCACCTGTTAGTCTTAATAATAATATAATATAATCATTAATCACTCACCTGAATTATATTATGACTTGATTACTGTAAGAAAGTTGTAAAGTAACATGAAGTAACCTTTCTAGAACAGTAAACTTGTGAAAATATCAGTAATTATAGATGAAAAAGCAAATAAAACATCATATAATCCATAAAGGGAAAAAATGGAAATTCTAGAATAGTTATCCTGAAGGAAGAATTTTCTAGAATTCTCTCTAAAGAATATAGGGGGGTTACTGGACCATTCCTGAAAATGACCTACTTATCTTCCAATTTTATTTATGAATTTTATATACCAAATTTAAGAGGACATCACAAAATAAATACATATATTTGCCAGAAAAATGAAAATTTTCTCATGAGGGGTAAAATAGATATGCATTGAGGGGTGGGATAACAATAAGCTCTTGTCTTAATATTTTGCATGAAGTCTTTATTCATGACATATTACTTTTTTAGTATGTGTGCGTTGAGCCATCATAAATTTCGATTTTTCGAAACGGCCTAATATATATAATATATATATATATATTATATATATATATATATATACTTGATGAGATTACTGATTCAATGTACGTTTGTTGCATATTTCTTTCTTAAATACGTTAATAGTAATTAGTTACTCACTTCATAATCTTGCCAGATTTTCCAGGCTAATTAATGATAATCAATTTTAAACGTATGTAATTTTTTCTAGTGATTAATCTGTAACGAAAAATAGTGAATACTATTATTGTTACCAAATATTGATTATAAATTACGCAGGCCTGCGAATGAGAAATTTGTAAGAGCTGATTTCGCAATAATAACTGTTTTTATATAAATCAATTACACTGATTTCGAATAAGGTATGCATTTTTCTATCACGTAAGGATTTTCTACAAACTGGAAGGGAAAAGCAGCTACATAAATAAATATTAATTATTTCAATTTACATTAATTAACTATTTCGTTTTGTTATGCTAATTACAATTGCAAACAACTTGAAAAAGAAGGAATGCTATTAACGACAATTACATATCCGTCTTTATTTATCCTGAGTTTTCTTGTGAGAGCTAGGCGCTGTTCCTTCTCTTTTATGTAATAATTCTGGAGTATCTCGTGTCAACATCTATCTACTGTAGTTAATTCATTATTTTTGACGAATACCTAATTTAATTTTCTTTCATTTATAACACGAATTCCATTATACGATGAATTTAAAACAGAAGCATTTTTATAATGCATTTTATAATAGTCTTACACTAAATGTTGCAAAAGTCGTTTTCTACACACATTTGCAATACAGAAAGCGGAATTTTGGTTTAGTGAGAGGGTGGGCATAAATTAAATATATTTGTTTAGGATCATTCTATAAATTTAAAAAATTACTTGTAAGCAATTAGCTTCCCTGATTAATATAATTCTTTAACAATAGTTTACTAATGCACATTTTCATAGCTTCCCAAAATTATGCAAACGGGCAGGGATTGGGAAATTTCCATAACGTTATATTACATTATATTACGGTATAATACGTTTCAAAAAGTCTGGAATATAAGTTGCTGGATGTACATATTTGTATTTTGAACAGTGGCTGTTCGTCGGTAGGCACTGCGGAACTGCAGTACCCCTACATTTTTTATTTACAATTGAAATAATCAAGAACAATATAAGGATGAGCTCACTGAATAACTTTTTCAATAACTTTTGAAACTTTTATTCATTGCTCAATGCTCATCCTTTTATTTCAGTAGTTATTTCAACCCATTCTTAGAGACAGCACCCCTAGAATTTTTAGTCACGAGCCGCGACTGATTTTGAAGGAAGATCCCTTAATTTTTTATCGTTGCAAAGGTACATGACTGCATATATAAAAAACATTCGTTTTTCTCATTAACAAACTATGAAATCTGTTGGTAGGCATTAGCCAAATTATGTACATAGCGCAAGTACACAACGAATTGAAATTATGGCGAAATATGGAAACTATTTTTGTAATGCAACACAGAGAGATGAAGCTATTTAAGCCAAGACTCTAATCGAAATCATCATTCTTCATGCGATCTTCACAGTAGAAATTTTGTTATCACTTCACTCGCTTTACCAGTTTGTGAGTATTTTTAAACTTTTTTAGCATGTTAACTGATAATCATTACTTTTCAGGATAGGCTTTGAGTAAAATTCATTCTAGATGTTCGACTCCTTTGCTTGTTCACGAATAATATATATATATATATATATATATATATGCGACTCGGCAGGGCACTGGTTAGCATCGCTGACTACGTAGCGTAGTGGTCGATCCCCGACGACGACAGCCCGCTCGCAACAAACCTAACTGTTCACCCATCCATACAATAAAATTGACTGGTAGATAAATGGGTACCCCTGGGTAGACTAGTGATTAATACAGTGAGATGCTGGTGGGCGTGGTTAATATTCCATGTTGAACTCTGGATATAAGATTGAGTGACAAGCTTAACCTTCGTCAGAATGAGCAATTCGACCGGTAACTAAACTAGGGATAATCAATGATATATATAATATATATATATATATATATATATACTGTCATTCGCGATGATTTTATTTTATTAAAACATTTCAATTTCACTGTAATGAACTTACTAAAGGGATATCTATCCACAAATCTCGGCTTGTATTTAAGTCATTAGTTTAATTAGCACCTACTACTACGGAACCATGCCACGTCACGATAATTCTATTTCATTTATCACATGTCAAATTCATCACGATGAAAACTGATGTATGGTGCAGTTATCTACAAAATCTCGGCCTATATTTAGACCCGTATTTTGATTATTACATAATACTACAGTGACATGCTACATAAAAAATTTTAGTCTCTCTTCAGCAAACATGCGATCGAGGTTTAGAAACAGATTCATTTTTAGAGAAATTAAAAACTTGTAATGTTTTAACCCACATTACATTCAATGGTAATTTGCAATTATTTACAATAAGCCGACTTAATTTCGTGTCTAACGTTTTAAATAAGCTGCAGATATTTTCTACAGTTAAATTATTACGTTGTCAACCTCCATCACCTTTGGTAGGTGTGCAAAAATAAAAATCTGATCAAGCTCTATGTTCGTGACAATGTAATTTAAAGAATATTAACTAAGAAATTGCAAATTAACTGTATAACGCAATAAAATAAATTTTATATCTTGAAATTACATAATATTCTGCATGATATTCTGCCATTTTTTAAAATCTATATACACTATATACCCAGTCGATCAATCACAGGCGGTTAGAAATGAAGATAATTTCATAGAAACAATCCCTGAAACTATATATATATATATATATATATATATATATATATATATATATATATATATCGGCTATTGATTGGTGGCGTGGAAAACGCAGTTTAATAATGAACAGGAACACCAGAGAAAATACAAACATCCTTCAAGGTTTAATAGTACCAACGTTTCGGAATGCACTAATTCCATCTTCAGGGCTAAAACAATAAAATTCCAAATCACATACAAAATTACAAAATACAAATTGCTTAATAACAATTTAAAATAAACTTAAAAAAAAAAAAAAAATTATAAAAAGTAGCTAAGAAAATGTAAAACATTAAAACTAAAAGGTAAATAAATGTGAAGTTAAAAAGTTAAAATTATAAAAAGTAAAAGCATTAAAACTGAAATGTAAATAAAATAAACTAGTACCTTAACCAAAACATAGCAGATCTATCGATGATTCGTCAGAATTTAGGTCTGGTTTTACTTTATAAATAAACAGAGACTCCACCTAATTCTCTCATACGTAATCACTCGCACAACAATAACCACCCAATTTCACAGTCTAATTTCACCGTACTTGCTGCTGGAAGCTCTGACCTTAAGCTTAAAATTATGGAGTCTCTGTTTATTTATAAAGTAAAACTAGACCTAAATTCTGACGAATCATCGATAGATCTGCTATGTTTTGGTTAAGGTACTAGTTTATTTTATTTACATTTCAGTTTTAATGCTTTTACTTTTTATAATTTTAACTTTTTAACTTCACATTTATTTACCTTTTAGTTTTAATGTTTTACATTTTCTTAGCTACTTTTTATAATTTTTTTTTTTTTAAGTTTATTTTAAATTGTTATTAAGCAATTTGTATTTTGTAATTTTGTATGTGATTTGGAATTTTATTGTTTTAGCCCTGAAGATGGAATTAGTGCATTCCGAAACGTTGGTACTATTAAACCTTGAAGGATGTTTGTATTTTCTCTGGTGTTCCTGTTCATTATATATATATATATATATATATATATATCGCAACGACAATAAGACATTAATCCAAGTAGGAGCATAATTAATTCTGAAATATCAATATAATAATAATAATAATAATAATAATAATGAAATGATTCACTGTCAACAAAGCAGCTAAATACGGTAAAACAAATTTCATACTTTTGTTAATAAAAGAAATATGTATCTTCATGAATATACTGATGCGTTCGCTGAAGGAAATATAATTACTGTATAATTATAGCCTAAAAATTTCAAGGAGCTATACTATAATGCTTAATTTAGGCATGTACCCCCTGAACAGGGTTTATTACTCCTTTTCATTCTTATAGAACGTACTTCAGTACTTCAGTTTCAAAATGTAATCAATCTAGTGCATTTTATTTACAAATGTAGGGTCGTGATCAATAGCAAACTTAGACAAATATTTTATAACTCGTCAAGCATACCATTCATACGAAGCAGAACGCATTATTCAACAATCTATCACATATTCACAACAAAATCACACATTTTCTCCGATTTCAATCTCTGGATTGATTTTAATTACCGATATAAAAAATAATACGTATACAATTTCGTCTAATAACAGGGTGAAATATCGATTAACAACAAAATACTAATAAAATGCTAGGGACTAGTGTGCAATACTCTATTACTTCGTCATTTTGTGGGCGTAATCTAGAATTAAATATACATTATGTATCGTTCGCCGACGCCCATGTCCAGCATCGAAATCTTTGTATAGTATTGTCAACATACTTATAGCAATGACTTTGTATTTTTATTTATGTCGATAACACTGCCCAACACCAATTTTGCTGATTTAATTCTAACACCTGTTTTTACGTAACTTTGGTGTGCTGATTTAAAAATTCACCTTAGTTTTTGCCTATCACGTCAGGTTTTCGAGCAATCAAATACGGATATTTTGGAGATATCGCATTTTGGCAGGGTTATGCCCAATTTTTTTTCTTTTCAAAAAATAAGTTTTTACATACTCAGAATCAGCATGGAAAAGTAAACAATTGTGCAGGGAGTGAACTTTAATATACAATGGTAATATTGACACATAAAGTGATTAAAAGTGTTTAAATAAGCAAAAAATGAATCCATATTAAAGCAAGCACGGGACCAGTTTTCTTAACATTGTCTTTTTTTTGTTTTCTTACTTTTCAGTGCTGATAAATTTTCTCTTATAGGACTTCCTAGAATGAGAGAGTCAAGACAATCTCTTTGCAGGTCCAGCAGTAGTCAGCCATCATATGGGTATCCCATCTTCCTTGGTATCGTTCTTCCATCACTTTGATATCTTGGTGGAACCTTTCACCTTGCTCTTCACTAACATCACCAAGATTTTCTGGAAATTTATCCAGATGACTGTTGAGATAGTGAACTTTAATGCTCATGTTGCAACCCAAATGCTGAAAGTTTACAAGTAACGTCACTAGCGGAACCGGTTGCTCTCACTTCGCCAATGGGAAATCTCTCTCAGATCATGACGTCACGCTCACACCTGGGGAAATCACAGATACCCAAGATTTTAATATGTTGTACATGACCTTTAGATTTAATGCACAGATTTGCGTATTCCACAGATAAAATTTTAACAGCAAAACAGCTGTTAACAGGTCTCAAAAATCATCAATTTTGATAAGCGCCCTTCATGGATCACCCAAAATAGGCATATTGCATTGCACGAAAACCTGATGTGATGGACAAAATCTAAGGTGATTTTTGAAATCAGCATATCACTATTATCCAGAAACAGGTCTTAGAATTAAATCAGCAGCAAAGAATTTGTTTTTTGTTGGGCAGTGTAATAATGATTGTTGAAAACTAATACATATCCTGAGCATTAATTCTTATTCATGATTTATGTATTATTAACTGGACTTATATGTATTGTTCTTAATTAAGGATTAAGTAAAATCTAAAGCTTAAGAATGAAATTAAATAAGTAGATGTTACAGTTTCACAATGGTTACTTCGTCACTAGTGCTAAAAAAATAAAAATAAGAAATGTAAAACAAATAATATCGCTAACAAAGAATATTCTGTTAATTATATTACTATTCCGCATGATGTAGTTTTCCATATCATGCAGTACTATATTGTTCCTTTACGCAACATTTATAGGAAACGTTGGGGGGACCAAAACCATTCAGAATATGGACGTCATTCAAAATTTAATTGACAGTTCATTTAAGTTCCTGCTCCAAATCATCGACTATCCAACATCAGGGAAATGTAAGTATGCTTTACTTTAGTAATATATATATATATATATATATATATATATAATACAGTAATTTTTACCATTCCTTTATAACTAGGCTGACCATATTTCCTTGAGACAAAAACGGGACATTGAGATGGCAAAAAAGGGACGGGGGTTAAGTAATATTCTGTATTCATGAAAAAGTAAGTACATAAACAGGGACAAAATTGACATTTTTATTAAAACGACGGGACGGCCAGGAAATATATAAAAAACGGTACTGTCCCGTTCAAAACGGTACGTATGGTCAGCCTATTTATAACATGTCTCCCTGTTTACAAAAGTGAGTATTCTTTCTGTTCTTTCAGCCAGTTCTCCATCAGTTTTATTTCTATTTGTCATTCAGATAATTTCGTTTACCGTCTTTTTTCCTGATAAAGCTCAAAACCGATGCTCAAACCTGGTCACTATCACAATCCTGTGGGCCACTGTGTTACTACTACTATATTTCTCAGAGAAATTGTACTGTCGCCCCTCTTACCTTTAATTTATCAAAGACCTTTTAAATTGAACAACCTACTATACATCTCTATACCGGAAAATCCACCTTCCATATTCCTATTCCTCTGAACGTTTTAAGACCAAGCGCACTTGGTTCAGATATAGAGTGTTTGAAACAGGCATTTTCGATTCTGTTAGACAGAAGATGGGGAGTGCTGGAACATCCATTTCTACTGCCATTGTCCACCTTAACTGATCTTTTTCCGTGGCTCATCTACCCTGTGACCAGTCCAGCATGATCCCAAACACACACACACGTCTCACCCTACTACTCACTACATATACTGTAGTGTTACACACTACATAATCTTTTCAAATTTAAAAAAGGCTGTAAATTCAAGAGCATCGGAGTCCTCTCAGGAGGGGGCCCTTAATGACCCACTTCGGGACCCCGTTTACCGATACAAGGAACGCAGAAGTTGGATAGCGGGGTTGGATCTGCTACCAGCCATTTGAGATGTTCTTGTCCTCAGCCTCATTCATAAATTTATGCAACATTCGTGGTCTTTCTCAAATTTTCAATCTGCTGAACACCGCCTCTCCTCCTCCAAACCTCATCCCTCACTGAAGCTAAGGTTCCTGCGATGACCGTCAGCAACATCCTTTCTGTACTCTTTTACTTTCTTTATGCTCAGATTCACTCCAAAGATGGATGCTGCGTATATTTACACAATGACGTAATTTGTTCTCGTATTCCAGAACCCCTGAATTCTATGCCCTCAGGCTACGGCTTACAATCTAATCTCAAAATAAATACACCTGCACTGTTTCCCTTTCTCTTAATTCTACTCCCTATCTAAAATTCTTCAATTATCTCACTTCCAAAGTGGAATACATTCTATTCCGCTCTCCACTGCTGAAATCTTCAATTTAGGAGATTTCAATGTTCACCAACACCTTTGGCTTTCCTGAATGACCTAGAACTGCTTGTTCTAATTCGTCGCACTCTTTCAGGCATCTAGCTAAGAACCTCTTCAACAGCTTTACCACCTCTTCTTTCCCTCCTCTCTTCCACCCCGACGGATGAAACAGTGACGAGAGGTAGAAGTCCATTATTGACACTTCTTTTCCATATCAAACATACAGGGTGTTTCATAACATGTGGGACGCACTTTCAGGATGGATTTAAGACCTGAAAACAATGAAAAAAGTCTATATAAACATATGCCCGAAATCGCTTTGCTTCCGAGTTACAACCCGTTTTGTGTTCCAGCAATTCTTTCCGCAAACTGTTCACAAACACTGCTTGCCGATAATGTTTGTGAGTGTGTATGAGCCATCAGTCAGTCAGAGGTGCATCGCTGTGTTTCAATGTTCGTATTCGTAACTTCTTACCGTGAATAAGTGCAGTACAGTGAAAAAAGAAAACCTTAAAAGTTTTTGTGCTATTCAGTGATAGTGTGCATTTGAAATGAGAATGGAGGCTTATTCAAACAGAGAAATGGCAGACATGCATATCGTATATAGACTTGCCGAGTGTAATGCGGCCGCAGCAAGACGTCTGTATGCGGAAAGGTTTCCGAATCGCCGTCTGCCAGATAAGACCTTTCAGAGAATAGACGAGCGTCTTGGTGATACAGGATCATTCAAGAAGCGAGTTTCAGATGGTGGTAGACCAATCAGCGCCAGAACTGTTGAGCTGGAGGAGCGGGGCCTGAATCGCGTGGGGGAACATCCTGGCATCAGCACCCGAAGGATAGCAGCAGCAGAGGGTGTAAGATACATAACTGTGTAGAGAATTTTACGGGAACAACAGCTTTACTCATATCACATTCAGAGAGTAGAAGGCCTTACTGAAGCTGATTTCCCACCACGAGAGCCTTTTTGTACTTAGTTCCTTCAACAGTGTGCTCGCGATCCTCTTTTTCTATCCTCCGTGTTGTTTTCTGATGAGGCTGCCTTCACAAGAAATGGCGTGATCAATTTTCACAACACTCATCATTGGGCCGAAGAGAATCCGCATGCCACAGTTTAGTATCAGAACGTCTTGCTGACAATTTAATCGGTCCCTTTGTTTTGCCTGAAAGATTAACAGGAGAATCCTATTCCAATTTTTTAAGGAATGATTTAAGCGATTTATTAGATGAAGTGCCTCTTGGTGTCCGACGTCGTATGTGGTTTATGCATGACGGCTCTCATTTGGATGACCATTTCCCTGATAGGCCGTGGAGGACCCATTACTTGGCCTGCTCGCTCCCCGGACCTGAATCCACTCGATTTTTCCCTGTGGGGTCATTGACATCCATTGACAACGTTGAAATGCTTCGCCAACATGTAGAACAAGGATGCCAGAAAATCTGAGCAATACCTGGAATGTTTGAACGCGTCAGGCAGTCTATGACGAGGCGTGTTCAGGCGTGTATTGAAGCGCAAGGAGGTCATTTTGAGCACTTCCTTTAAAGGTAAGGCGGATACTTGCTGGAAACATAACGGGCTGTAACTCGGAAATAAAGCGATTTCGCGCATATGTTTATATGAACTTTTTTTCATTGTTTTCAGGTCCTGAATCCATTGTGAAAGTGCGTCCCACATGTTATGAAACACCCTGTATATCTACGCAGGGCTGAGCTGTATCAGAGTTCACAATTAATCTGCAAATAATAGAATATGGGGGCAGGGACAATTCGACGTGGCCGACTCGATGCGACCCAACTCGATGTGGCCGACTTGATGTCAAGCCAAGTCGATGTCAAGCCAAGTCGATGTCAAGCCAAGTCGATGTCAAGCCAAGTCGATGTCAAGCCAAGTCGATGTCAAGCCAAGTCGATGTCAAGCCAAGTCGATGTCAAGCCAAGTCGATGTCAAGCCAAGTCGATGTCAAGCCAAGTCGATGTCAAGCCAAGTCGATGTCAAGCCAAGTCGATGCCAGGCCAAGTCGATTTCATTTTCTTTATATATTTAATGTGGGTTAACTGAATGCCCGGTTAGGTCAACTGTACGCCCTTGACGATTGGTTAGGTTAAGTTGTGATATTTTCGTTAAAACTAACGAAAATATCCCTTAGGGATATCACATCGAGTTGTCCTGACATCGAGTCGGCCACATCGAGTTGGGTCGCATCGAGTCGGCCACATCGAATCGTACCCAACCCTAGAATATGAGGGCGTATTACTAATCGTCACTCTTGTTGCACTCGTACCCGTTGGTGTTTTATAATTCTCCTCCGTCTACTTCTCAACTACCATGGAAATTTTTGTTATCTCATCAATATTCAAATAAATAATATTACGTTTTGTAGAGTCCGTACGTCTATATTTTGTTTCCAACACGTAATTAATTGCGCCACTCCTACGTTTAAACCCTCTCACTGATTTGTAAAGGGTTACATCGTATTGTGCGTTAAGGATGCTTCTTAGCGGTAACTATAATTGATATGTGCCAAAATGAAAAACTTAGGTTCGGGATGGGATAGAAAAAGAAAAAGTATGTTCACAAAATTACTTAACACATTAAATGAAACGAAAGTAATTCAATTAACACTGAGGGGATATGTTTGAGGACTAGGCATGCCATATTGTTCGATTTTGGGGGATAAAAGGTAGTCGTCACTAAATTCTTTTAAAAATTTACACAAACCTTCAGTAATGATTTCGCTAGTCATCTCATCGTGGTTTACTGGATGAGTGGTAGAAATATTTTAAGTTGTCAACACCACTACATCGACGTTTTCTAACATGGGTTTCCTAACAGACGGTGAAATGTAACATAACGTAATACCTCTTATCGTACCATTCGTCAAAGAGTTTCATAATCCAAAAGTCTGTTTCTTTTCGCTGAGCGTCGACTGTTTTACTTCACACTGGTTGTATTCTTTGACGCACCTTAAACGCGAAACATATTGCATTACGTCTCGCTAGAATACCCGTAAAGCACTTGAATATCTGGGTTCGTAAGCTTCACGTGATTTAATATAGAGGGTGTCCCGTAAGTCTGGAACCATAGGACAAAATGACAAAAACGACAATAAAAACGCCGAAGAGACTTTTGGGGACTGTTTGTGAAATGAGCGAGGATGGTAGTGGCTGTATCATCGTCGATGGATGTCCTCGGAGGTCCATTGCGTGGTTTATCTCCTATGGATCCCGTTTCCATGAACTTTGCTACAAGTTTACCGACACAGCTGTGTGTTATCGGCGCGCGGTCCGGATGCAATCTGTTAAATTCCTCAGCGACCTCCCTCTGACTCCGGTTTCCTACGAGCAGAATTACCTGGATGCGTTCTTCCTTCCTCAAAGACATCATGGGCACTTGCATAAACGGAAAAACATGAATTACTTATTTTGCCCTATGGTTCCAGACTTACGGGACACCCATATATTTAAAGACTTCAAAAGATGCGCGAAAGGAAGGTCTTTCAGCATTTACAACATCCGCAGTTTCTACAGAGTACCATTTTAGGAAGGTGGAACAAGCAATATCCTCGGTAGTCAGTGTTATTTAAAAGTTAAATTTAGTGGTACTTTCTAGTAAAAAAAACCAACAACTGAGTACGTGCACACACCAACAATGGTTGCGAGCGACTAACAAGATTAAACTGAATGTACAGTAATGATGATCTCACCGGTTTTGTAGGTGGAGCTTGTACACCAATGCTCAGACAGGAAACAAATCAAACGCTACTATTGGTATGCACATTTCTACAGTGGGTGGACATTACAACCCAACACACACACACACACACACACACACCACACACACACACACACACACACATTCAAAAAAGGATAAAAGAAACACAGTTTAAATGCGTAAAATAATTCATTTGAAGTACAGGAAATAAATAAATAAACATTTAGAACTAAATAAACATTTAACAATAATAATAACGATTTTCAGTATTTACAGTGATATCCTTTGCTTTAACGATGTACTTGAAATCGTCACGAACCTTGATACGTACAATGTACATTTATGGGCTAGAATACTAGATGATGCAAATGAGAGCGCGTAGACGTTATCCACATACTCATTCTTGATCTCATCAGTGAACTCATCGAGAAACTCGCCTACAGGAGCATATATTCACCTTCCCTTACCGTGAATATTACACTGTCGAACGTCGGTATCTGCGTACAACACCCTCCGACCCAGAGAATGCATCAAGGCCCAAAGTTTGATGCGTCCGGAAGCTGTTGTAAAACTGGTCACGGGGAGGTTTGTGACACGAGATGTTCCTGCGGGCATCTCGGTCGTATTTTAGTGTATTATATAAGTGTTACCTACATGTACAGTTTCAAGGACTTCCTTATCGTTAACTTTGGCGTAATCCCATACTTAATCAAAACTATGGGGCTAGATGTACGTTACCCTTGTCGGTATTCTGTGCCAACTTGCTCCTAAAGGCTGTTGAGAGAAATCTTAGCACTAAAGTTGTTGCCTGGCTTTCGTGAAATGTGCTCCCGATCAAGATGTATCCCTTCATGATCATGCTAACACTGAATATAGGCCGTTTTTCTATCTTCGGGCTCAACACCCTGTGGATACCCTGATGCTTCAACCTTGTCTTTCAAGGTGTTGATGTAGTGGGTGAAGAGATTGTCGAGGTTTTGGAATCTCCACAACTTACATATTTTGTAACCGTGACGAACTGTGTAGCGCGGGACTTGTTAAAACGTCACGGATCTTTATCTGGTTCACTGTGATCACACACGCACAGGGGAAACACGAGCTTGTGATTTATAACAACGGGTAAGATAGACATACACAAATCGCGAGGGACAAGGACATCGACAAAGGAAAGACCAAAATAGTTCTCGTTTAAACTGGTAGAGAACTCCTCGATGGACGGCGGTGCAGGACCCGCAAGTTTTTCAGAGCCACCTACGGGGTACGGATTGTTCGTGACGTAGGAGTATAAAGAGTAGAAATCGTAGCAATGAATCTTCACCTCTCCGTAGGCAGAAAGTATAGTATTGTGCGTTTGATGTTCTTATTTCATTACGGTGCTCTTCATTAATCTCCATCTACTCATAATACTCGTGCTTCCATAACACCTTATGAGTGAACTGGAACCTTATAAGCTGATCGTGAGTACGAGGCTACACAGACTATCATCAGGTGAGCTACCGTACAAGTCGCCTGTGATACCACATTCAGGACGGGGACAACCATGCCATCGGCACCCGTTGAAGGAGTACACCGCCTTCTCGCCGGTGCGCGGTTCCTCACTTAACCCATCGGCCCAAATAGCACGACCATTGATCTTAATAGCCACTACTCCCGTGTTGCTTTATAAGCACGTCTGTCCCATGCTATATGTGATCCAGCCAGCAAATGGACTTATAACCGTAATTGCGCGGGTTATTTCTGGGTATGATAGTGATTGAATCTTTTGACATGAAATTGTTTTTAAATACGGCAAAACATAGTGGTGCGGTCGTCGTTGCAGCCTGTAGGGGATCGCAGTTGAATCAAGTAATGTAAATGCTTCTAAAGGTTTGGAAAGAGACTAACTACACGCACATCATTCACGTAATAACATTCACATTCATCCGCTCTATTGTAAGGATTTTTCTTATTGAAACTATTGTAATAACGTTCAGTCTTTTCGTTCATTGGCACTCATAATGTCATCGTTAAAATAATGCTTACGGGCGGTAGTCCAACGCAATTTAAAGTGTCACGCGTGATGAATGATACCTCAGCATCCATGCCCATTACTTTGGGTAGCTAAGTTAACTTACAAGGTGTGAATAGTAATGTGTCTTTGAACTGAACATTATTACTTATCTTCATCTTATCTTTTTTTTATGCAGGAAAGAGGGGCCAAGGGCAATTGCCCGCAAAAGCGCCCCTCCCATAGAAGAAGAAGAGAACCAAAATCAAGGTCCGGGGTTTTCGAGATGCCTAGACACTGCGTTTGAAAGATGGTAGGTCATAGATAGGAGGAAAGACGGATTGAGGAAGATTGTTCCAGAGTTGACCAGTTGAGTAGATGAAAGGTTGTAAATACCAATTAACCCTTGCATTAGATAGTTGGACAGAAAAGGAATAAGAAAATGTAGAAAGTCTGGTACTGCGTGCTCTCCTTAGAGGAGGAGGCATGCAGTTAGAGCGTTCAGAAGAGCAATATCCGTTATGATAGCGATAGTAAAGAGAGAGTGAGGCAACATTGCGGCGAAGAGAGAGGGATTGAAGACAATCAGTAAGAGACACGGAAGTGATGAGACGAAAAACCTTTGATTCCACCCAGTCATACGGCTGTGTGGGTTGTACCAACCAACATGAGAAACATACTCCATACAGGGGCGAACAAGACCCCTGCACAGAGACAGCAACCGAGTGACGGTGAAGAAACCGCAGAGGCGGTACAACACATCTAACCTCTTAGAAGCTGTTTTAGAAAGAGAGTATATGTGATCTTTCCAGAAGGGATCATAAGTAAAGAAAACGCCAAGAATGTTAAGAGAAGAGGAAGGATTCAGTTGTGTGTTGTTGAAGGTAAGGGGATAGTCGTATGGAAGATTATGACGAGTAGACACATGGAGGAACTAAATTTTTGAGGCATTGAAAGCCACAAGGTTTTCTCTGCCCCAATCAGATAGAGCAGAAAGATCAGAGGTCAGGTGTCCCACAGCCTTTCTACGCGAATCATGAAGCAACTGCTATGAGGGACGCTTTGGGAAGCCGTTGGAGAAGTCAAGAGTGGAATCTTCGGCATAGGAGTGAACAGGGCAGTAAGTGCGAATTAAAAGATCATTAATAAATAAAAAGAAAAAAGTGGATGACAGGACAAAACCCTGAGGAACACCACTGTTAATAGCTTTGGGAGAAGAACAGTGGCCATCTACAACCGCAGCTATAGATCGGCCAGAAAGGAAATTAGAGATGAAGGCACAGATAGAAGGATAGAAACCGAAGGAGGGCAGTTTCGAAATTAAAGATTTGTGCTAGACTCCATCAATGCTTTCAGTATGTCTAGCGCAATAGCAAAAGTTTTAGCGAAATCCCGAAAGGAGGATGACCAGTCGATTGTCCGTTGCGGAATCCACACTGACGATCTAAAAGAAGATTGTGAGTAGAAAGGTGTTTAAGAATCTTCCTATTAAGGATAGATTCAAAAACTTTGGAAAGGCAAGAAATCAAAGCAATTGGACGATAGTTGGAGAGTTGAGAGGGGTCATTCTTCTTTGGGACAGGTTGAATGAAAGCGAACTTCCAGCAGGAAGGAAAAGTAAGAGATGAGAGACAAAGACGAAAGAGTTTGCGTATGTAGGGTGTCAGCACAGAAGCACAGTTCTTAAGAACAACAGAAGGAACACCATCAGGATCATACGCCTTCCTAAGGTTTTGCCCAGATAGGGCAGTAAAAACATCTTTAGAAGAGATTCTAACTTTAGACATAATATAGTCAGAGGGGGGAGATGGAGGAACACATCGGAATCGTCCAGGGTTGAATTGTAACCGAAAGTTTGAGCGAAAAGTTCAGCTTTGTCAGGAGAAGAGACGGCAACTGAGCCGTCGGAATGGAAAAGAGAAGGGAAAGAAGAGGAAGTAAAATTGTTGAAGATGTTCTTATCTAGATGCCAGAAAGAACGAGAAGAATTGGAATTGGATAGATTTTCACATTTTTGTCGATGAAAGAATTTTTGGCGAGTCGAAGAACAGATTTTGCACGATTCCGGGTAGAAATATAAGCTGAGCGAAAGTCAAGAGTTGGATGGCGACGGTACCTTCTGAAAGCCTCCTCTCTGTTGCGGATAGCATTAGAACAAATAGTGTTTTTTTGCATTAGCAGTAAGAATGGAATATGGAATGTACCCATCCATCCCCGAGAGAATTACCTCCATGATGCGCTGAGCACTCTCGGAAGGGCCCCTGCATGGGAAATCATGAAGTTCTGTGTAACGGCCTACCAATCAGTGTCGCCGAAGTGCCAAAGGCGCGTCCTTTTGGCAGGATCCAAAGACCGAATTGGAGTGATAGTACAGGAAACAGATACAAAATTGTGGTCGGAGGAGCCCAACGGAGAAAAAACTTTCAAAGAGTAAAAAGAAGGAGGATAGAAAAATTGTAAGCTAGTTCACCAGGGATGTCAGTGAAATGGGAGGAAAGCCAAAAGTGGTGGTGAAAATTTGAAATCTCCTAAAGTGGATATTTCAACAAAGGGAGAGAGGGAAAGAATGTATTCCACTTTGGAAGTGAGGTAGTCCAAAAATTTTGGAGAGTCACTAAAATTAGAGGAAAAGTAAACAGCGCAGATGTATTTAGTATGAGAATGGCATGTAAGCCATAGCCAGAGGGTATAGAATTCGGAAGATTCGAGTTCGGGAAACGAGAATAAGTTAGGTAATTGCTTACATATACTCAAAATCCACCTTTCGATTGTAATTGAATATAGATAAAGTAAGAGGGTACAGAAAACTGGTCGCTGTCAGTTGTCTCAGACACCTGAGTTTCAGTGAGGGAAAGAAGATGAGGTTTAGAGGAGGATAGGTGGTGTTCAACAGATTGAAAATATGAGAAAAGGCCACGAATGTTACAGAAGTTAAAGAAAGGTGAATCAGACAAAGGCCCAGAACATCTCGAATGGGCGGGGGCAGATCCAGTCATGCTGTCCGGGTCTGCGTTCCGGTATTTGCACCGGGGGAGCCAGAAGTAGGGATATTTATGGGCCCCTCCCCACGGAACTCCGAGGTTCTTGAAGTTGATGCCATTTTTTTTTTTTTTTTTAAAGATTATGTAGTGTGTATATATATATATATGTTGTGAGGAATAGGGAGAGAATTGTGTGTTTGAAGTTTGTGTTTATGACTTTGAATCGTTAAAGAGTGATAAAAATACAGTGATTGTGATTAACAATCTTACGTATGCTGTTCGTAGAAATGAATAAAACGATTGCTGAGACGTTTACAGTATTCTCCCACCATCTTAACATAAGCGTGTTTTTCATCAACCAAAATATGGTTTTGAAGAGCAAGTTTATGCGGGATGTTTCTTTAAAAACACAGTGTCTCGTCTTATTTGTACAGTCTCGGGATGGATGTGTCAGAAATCGGTGTATAGTTGGCCATATATTTCAGGTTTAACGTAAGGCATTTTTGGAAGTTTATGAAGAGCAATGAGTCAGTGACGCGGGTATTTTCTGTACTTTAGGGTACTTCTGAGAATTAATATATTCCCCACGAAGTTGAAACAGTATGTGCAAGGTAATGCCGAAGCGTGTAAAGGAATATCATGATTTTATAAAAACACTCCATCGGCCACTTCTTAATCTCCAACGTCTATTTGTACAAATATTTTAAAAATATTTCTGCGAAATACGTCTGTTATAAAACGCAACGTCCCAAAGACCTCGTCGCAGAAGGCTCGTTTACGTCATCAGAAGAACATGATACGCACACTCGCTCATAAAAGACAAACTGTGTCAAGTAAAAAACTTCTTCTTGTACAAAGAGGTGGAGCAGTCCTACTTATCCTGTTTTCAGTTTTAGCCCCTTTATTATCTAGTCTTATATGATGAAGGAGGTTGTGGTGCTACCTCATGATGTGTACGCTTCACTACAAAGTATAAAGAATCAAGAAACATCTCTAGATTCCAGTAAAAAGAAGCGTAAAAGAATGGAAAAATGAATTGATGAATATATTAAATAAACAGATGCATCCTGATGAGAAACGAATTTTATACCAAGAAGCTCTTCAGAAATTTCTTCAAGAGTACGAAGATTATAAGAAACCTGTGTGCTGATGTGTATACTGTGACGATACTGAACGTGTTGAGCCTAGAGACGAGCATCCGAAAGACAATGGTGTGAACACCCAACATCTTTAACAATGTTAAAAAATAGCCTCCCTAAAAGGGTGGCGTAGTATCGCGATACAGGTATCGCAATACATTTTCTGTATCTTGTATCGTATCCCGATACATATTCTATTATTTGTATCGTATCGAATGATACGATACAAATAAGTGTCAGTAACGTGATACTTTATCATAGACTCAGTCAGTGATCTTTCCCCTCCCCTCTCCATCTTCTCCCCTCCCCATCCCCCAATCCCATTCCCAGAGTCACGGTATCCAGTGCTTGTGAGACAGAGAACAAACCTCGTCAAGAATTATCTAATTATTTAGTGAATAATTCATCAGACATTCAACAATTACACATGTATCCGTTGATAAAAGAACTGTTCATAAAATACAACACAACACTGCCATCAAACGCTCCGGTTAAGAGACTTTATAGCATAGCTGGAAATCTCTTTCCTTCAAAGAGAAACAGAATGTCTGATGAATTGTTTGAGGAGTCACTGTTTGTAAAATTCAGTAAAAATAGAAAGTAATTCAGTTGTTTCATAATATATCATATATATATATATATATATATATATATGTTAACCCCTCTGTCTATGGCCTTGATTAGTTCGAAGTTGACGGTGGTTCTGGTTAGGTGGCAGCAACGGATTTGTTACTCTGGAGTAGCTGGTACCGTATAGGGAATCGCAGTAGTCTCTCTTATACTACTCTCCGATTTCTTCTGGTAGTAGATCGGAGGATTCTGTGAAGCTGATTAAATTCTCTGAAGGTTCCCCAATTCTTCTTGTAACGTATCGGGAAATTATGGTTTCTCTATTTAAGACTCTATTTAAGTTCTCTGAAGAGAGCAAGGCTCGAAGGAGAAGGTAAAGACTTTCTCTTACTGTAGTTTGCTGCTAAAATGTTACAATGCTCAGGCTCTAAGTTAGATCAATCAAATCAGAATAACAATCTGAAAAATTACGTGGGTTTATATAACCAAATTTTGTGGACATCATTATTATTTAATGTTGACTTGTTTGGTTTTTATTCTCAATAGGCAGCATTATTTTTGCACAATATTTGAAGATAAGGTAAATATTTTAGCTGTGGCAACATCTAAACAGATAAGCAAGATATTTGAAGATGAAGCCATATTTTTATCTTAAACCGCATATTGAGAGATCTGATGTTATCATGATCTGCCAAGTTAGCTAAAAATGAAAATTGGAATATGCATTTTATTATGAATTACACTTAAACATGCATATGAGCAAAAATTAAAGGTGTAAGATTTAAAAATTAAACCTTAAGCAAGACATGACTTCATCTTTTATAACGAAGGGAGAATGTATACAGGAAATGAACATTGCAGAATTTAATCAGGCTTCATTATTAAGCTAAATCTAAAAAAATTATTAAGTAATTTAAAGAGAAACAATTCACCAATTATTTGGCAGAAATATAATAGAAAACAAATCAAAAGTTTATCTAAACTCGCGTTATGCGATTTTGATCTTTATGTAAAAATAAATATCTGACTATAAAGATTATATAAATATAAGGATTATATAAAGATAAAGATTATATAAATGCAAGGACTATGTAAACATAAGGACTAGATAACTGTAAGGATTTATATAAATATACGAATTATATAAGAATTATAGGAATGAATATAAGAAAATAGGAATTGTTCATTGTTCATTTTTACAGGGCTCTCCTCTCTAGGATGACATTAACACAATAATATAACATTCTAACTAATTCTAACTAGTTGATAACTAATAGTTTTTATAATACAGATTTATAAACACAACATAAGTCGGGGTGGTTAAGTTACAATGCACAGTAATTAGAAAATCAAATCCTTAACACGACACTTGCTTAGAGAGTTATTAACGATCCAAGAACCTGAGCCGAACCGGCTGCCCAAAGGGCGAGGCACGCACTCGCAAGAGGGGTGAGGCTTCGACTGCCCTCTCAAAGTGTTTGCACTTTGCCCTGGAGAAACTCCCATGGTGCCACATTTACAAAAGATTCTTAAGGTTGCAAAGGTTGTCTAACAATGATATTAGCAAAGGAATTTATATAATTTTGGTTCAACACTTAACTCCTTTATGTGATTTATATTAGCCGAAAAGAACATTTAGAATTTAGGAATCTCTGTTTAAGATTATAGATTTGGCACACTGGAGTCGTTAGGGTTAAGAAAGAGGCCAGATGATCCACTGAGGCATCGATGCGAGTTATAAAATATTAAAAATTTAAAGATTAATGCTTTAATTTATGCAAACAGAATAAAAGGATTAATACGTTAATTTAGACAAACAATAATATGTTAAATTTAAAAAAAAATTATTTTCCTGTGGAAAATCTTCTTCACATGGCTCCCCTCCCAGAGTTGGAACTTGGGGGTTAGTTTGAATATCCTTTCAAACAAAAGCAGTTGGATGTAGTGTTATGTAGAGATAAAGAATAGTTAAGGAAGTAGTTGAATATAATGTTCCATAAGGACAAAAGAAATAGTTAAATAAAATACATCTACTTCGTACTTAATCCACTATATTTATTAGTCAAATTTTACACTAAAATCGGTACCTATGCACTAATGAACACTTATAATTAACGGTCACTTGTGTGTCCTTTTATAACACTTGGAGTCTGATTTGTCTGGTCCACTTTTTACACTGGTCGAAGTTTACCGTGTGCATACACTTTTAAATCAAACGCGATTTTTATCAACTTTATGAGAACAAAATTTGAGAGAAATGAATTTCAATGAATTATTGGAAAAGTACTCAAATGAAATTGATAGATTTCTGCAAGGTTTAGAACGGATATGGGTCGTTTGAGAACTTTTTTCAGAATTTTGGAAATGACTAAACTTTATAGCGTGGAAGGTATAAAATTTCAAGGTATATGTGCAGTGAAAGGTAGGGCGTGATTGCACGGGTATCGCCTAACATTTATATAGAGTAGTATGGTGGTAGCTCTGGAACTGGAAGTACGGTTAAAGAAACAATTTGTAAATGGAGTAAACCGACGCTATGAATACTGTTCTTCGTTTCGTGTATTCGATCCTTTTGGAGCTACGCGAGTGACCTTAGTGATGGAAGTTCCGCTTCTGAAATCAAAGTGGCAGATGGCTCCGGAAAATTGTGACCAATTGAATAATCAGGAACAGGCAGGAATCTGAACGAGTGGGTCCAATCTTGGAGATAGCCTTGAAGGGCGATGGCCGATCGGGCTGCGAGATAATAGGGATATAGAATGGTAAGAAAGGACTTGAAACAGATTAAGATGGCAAGAATTAAGAAAGCCGATGAATTCTGAACATAAGTATTCTCAAAAGCTGTTTTATGGTGGTAGAAAGGAACATTTAGAGGAGGAGAAGAAAGGTTATGATCAATGCCGAGGTTCTCGACCCGTTGTTTGACCTGAGGAAAGGCCAACAAGGAGACAGGAGAAAAATTAGTATTCTGTTTCATCGGACGGGAAACAGAAGGAAGATAAGTCTTCTGTTTAGTAGGAGAAAGAGAAGACTTTCTTCAGGTGTCTGAAATGGTACTGCAAAATTTCGATTTCCAAACTTTCTGACTAGAAAGAACAGAATCGAATGAATGTCCTCTGTGCAAAGATGCATCACTCCCTTTGGTGGGAAGAGAAGAGTGGCAATTTTCTTCCGAATTCGTCAAAGACGTGTTGTTGGCGCGTGACAAGATTTGAACCTCATTAAGACAATGAGACCCGAGGTCATAAGCCTAGCTTGCATCATGTCCGAAGGACATAGGCGAGTTCTCCGTGACCTCACGTAAATTTGCAGAAGAAGGGGAATCCCTCGGAAAAATCACCTCATCGAGAACTTCCCTCGTGATGTCTGGGACAGTTTCTTCATAGGGCACTTCCCTCGTCGTACTGAGGACACCCAGCGTATCGTGCATGCTACACAAACTAACTGGATGGACAAGTGTATTCTGTGCTTGCCCTTCCTTACAAACAACTTCCGACGGTGGAGTAGGTTCGGGTTCGCTCCCGGAACTTGTAGGCTTAGTCTCGGAATTGAATGGAAAATCCTCTACCTTTGAAAACAGAATCAAGTCATCTTCCTTAAATATGGATTCAAGCGAAATGACCAAACCGGAACTCAAAGGAGATGAGTCTTCAGATTTATTTGGACTAACCGAAACTCTGGGAACTTCAAGTTCCTGCCTAACTGTAACCGACGGGGATGACTTGCTCTCGATGGAGTCACATGGTTCTGCTGTGAAGACATTCGAGTCTTCGTGCTCAAAATTACAAAGGTATGTTGGCTTTCCAGTTCCTCGTTCACCGGAACTGGAACAGAACAATTGATGATTGATGAAGAATCTTCCCCATCTAATAGCAGTTCCTCTTTATTTTGAACTGATTCCGTGGAGTCATTCGGGCTCTCTGAAGCAATTCTTTCACCCTCACTCGAAAAGAGCGAAGAGTAGGGGTGACAAACATACTTGAAAGGTGGGTTCTCTCCTCAAATTAGGCCTGCTTCTCTATCGGCCACATAGAAATCGTGCGTAATAAAGAAATTCATCCCCAGGATTAAATTTCCATCCCAGTCTCCTTCAGATATGACCACAAATGGGGTCAGATAAGGGACTGAATCAAACTCAATAGGAAGAATAATTTCTCCGGTAATGTATTCTTCTCAACCATCATCAATGCAGGTCAATCGAGAAGGCAATTCGAAATTTCCAGTAGCCGTCATAAGTATCTTCTTGTATACGTCTTGTTTAATGTAATTCGCCTGACAGCAGTCGTCAACAAGAGTCAAACCCGCTTGTTTATTGACAGAAGTTTTCATGAAAATTTGTGAGCTCTCGTCAAAAAGCACCATTTCGTGAGCGCAAGAAGGCGTTTCCGAAACATACGAACATACTTCGTCTGCGTCATCGATGGTTTCGCGCGGGGTCTACAAAGCTTTCGACCATCCCGTCTTCCTAAATATATCCATTTTCTTCGAAACACGACAAAGGAAAAAAAAATGGACTTGCAAACGAGGAAGGCGAAGCGAAAAAAAGAAAAAAAGAAACTTATCCCTAATATCGTATATACAAGAGTATTGAAATGAAAAAACTTAAGCGTGATATTAGCTAGTGATATTAGCTATTTCGGTTTAAATAAACACTTCATGAAGTCTTCCCAGACGAGATGCAAAACTTTCTTGTCGATTTCGACATATTACTTGAAATATATGAACTCATTCTAAAAATTCCATAAATCTACCATATACTTTGCAGAAACCGTTTTTGTTACAAACAATATAATATATAATTCACCTATATATTTATATACGCAAATATTGCATGCAAAAAGACACAAACCTGTCAATTTCTTTCCGTATACAACAAAAAAAGAAGGTTGAATTAAATTGACGGCATTGAAACTGGCCGAACTGAAACTGACTGACTGGAAACTGACTGTGTTGATCCTACTGGATTCAACAACTGGAACTGATTACTCTGGGGGCTGATTTCTGGGACGGTTGTCCTTCTGGATGCAACCGACTGACTTGAACTGCTATAAACTGGCGTGGGTTTCCTATTTCTTTCGGAAACTGATTCTGTTAGCATTAAGCTGTCTATTATTCTCTGGGGCAGTTGTCCCTCTGCATGCAACCGACTGACTTGAACTGCTATAAACTGGAGTGGGTTTCCTATCTACTCTCTCTAAGAAATACACAAATAATGCACAACAATTTGCCGAACTAGGGAAAAATTTGAAAAAATTGTAAACAAAATAATAATAAAATTTAAAAAAAATTTCACTCACATGTACGTGAATGTACGATAATATTATGATTGGCACATTAAATAAAATTATTCCATGCTAATTATAATAGTGGAAATAACTCGGTTTCAATAAAAAGAAATGTATCACTGGTGTATGGAATGTTCACTGTGTTTGTTGTTAATTCTGTCTTGATACTAATTATTATTAACTGTTAATAATACTGATTTCTCAAAAGTTTAGTAATTAATTTGAAAAAGGATCTCTACTTAACAAGATTCCTTCGGCGAAATCCTTGGAGACGAGTCCTGAAGACCTGTCTTGCTGGCCTCTTGTTCCTGGACGAAGTATGAGCGTGGAGAACTTGGAGTCGTAACACACCGGTCGAATGATGGATGTGACGAACTGGAAGTCGTGACACACCGGTCAAATGATGGATGTGATGAACTGGAACTCGTGACACGCCGGTCAACTGAATGTTGGTTCTAGTTCCAGGGTCTGGAAGACTGGAAGAATCTTGGTTGCAGAGGTCGCCAGTTGTTAACCCCTCTGTCTATGGCCTTGATTGGTTCGAAGTTGACGGGGGTTCTGGTTAGGTGGCAGCAACGGATATGTTACTCTAGAGTAGCTGGTACCGTATAGGGAATCGAGTAGTCTCTCTAATACTACTCTCCTATTTCTTCTGGTCGTGGATCGGAGGATTCTGTGAAGCTGATTAAATTCTCTGAAGGTTCCCCGAGTCTTCTTGTAACGTATCGGGAAATTATGGTTCCTCAATTTAAGACTCTATTTAAGTTCTCTGAAGAGAGCGAGGCTCGAAGGAGAAGCTAAAGACTTTCTCTTACCGTAGTTTGCTGCCAAAATGTTACAAGTAATGCTTAGGCTGGCTCTAAGTTAGATCAGTCAAATCAGAATAACAATTTGAAAAATTACATTGGTTTATGTACCCAAATTTTGTGGACATCATTATTATTTAAAGTTGACTTGTTTGGTATTTATTCTCAATAGGCTGCATTATTTTTGCACAATATTTGAAGATAAGGTAAATATTTTAGCCGTGGCAATGTCTAAACAGATAAGCAAGATATTTGAAGATGAATCCATATTTTCATCTTAAACCGCATATTGACAGATCTGATGTTATTATGATCTGCTTAGTTAATTAAAAATGGAAAGTGGAATATGCATTTTATTATGAATTACACTTATACATGCATATAAGCAAAAATTAAAGGCTTAAGATTTGAAAATTAAACGATAAGCAAGACATGACTTCATCTTTTATAACGAAGAGAGAATGTATACAGAAAATGAACATCACAGAATTTAATCAGGTCTCATTATTAAGCTAAATCCAAAAAAATGATTAAGTAATTTAAAAAGAAACAATTCACCAATTATTTGGTAGAAATAAAATAGAAAGCAAATAAAAAATTTATCTAAACTCGCGTTATGCGATTTTCTTTCTGTAAAAATGAATATCTGAATATAAATAATATATAAATACTGGATAAGGATTATATAAAGTTAAGGATTATATAAATACAAGGATTATGTAAACATAAGGGTTAGATAAATATAAGGATTTATATAAATATATGAATTTAAAGAGATTCCTCTGCCGAGCGGTGCCCCCCATAGTATTGTGAGTTATTGAAAAACTCATGATCTTCACTTGCCCCAAAAACACCTTTAAATGGGAGACCCAAAATGGGTGCACACACATTTCTACATTACTGTACAGTCTTTACAGCCACACCTACACTTTTCCTCCTAAGTATATATATTGTAATGTATATGGTTGTAAATTTTGACTTGGTCCGCAATCAATATGGACCGTGACTTATTTTTCGTTGGCAAGGTACTAGTATTGATGGATACCGTAATGAAATTGACTGGATTCTTTGGATCTGATATATTTGCATGTCGGTTATAAATAGATATAGAGTGTATCATATTTGCGGATTGTAGTCTATTATGACTTGATCCTCTGGATCCAGAGATTCTATCTTTAGTTTTAAATCGATAATTAATTAGTTTTAAATCGATAATTAATTAATTTTAAATTGATAATTATTTAGTTTTGCAAAATTGGTCGTTGCCAATGTACAAGAACTTGTTACATAAATTTCTTATGTTCTTGTGGTTCGGAACCCACGTAAAATTGTAGGTCCCCTCCGCCACCACGGAGGACATACACAATACACAATTACGAACACAGTTAGGTAGACCAGCCATGAGTGGATCCTAGGGTCTTTGTTGGTCTGAAACATTATAACATTATAACATTATAACATATAAGAATTATACGAATTAACATAAGAATATAAGAATTTTTCATTGTTCATTTTTACATATATAGATATTTATATACATTATATATATATATACACACACACACACACAGTATATATATATATATATATATATATATATATATATATATATATATGTGTGTGTGTGTGTGTATATATATATATATATAATATATATGTATCGATATATGTATCGTTATATGTATCGTATCGTATCGCGATACATATATTATTTATATATCTAATGTTATAATGTTTCAGACCAACAAAGACCAGAGGATCCACTCATGGCTGGTCTACCTAACTGTGTTCGTAATTGTGTATTGTGTAGTTTTTTCGTAACCACAAATTGTCTTTATCGCACTTATGTAGCCTATAAGCCCTATCTCTACTCTTTATAATGTCTCCTACTCTAGAAGTAAACCACAAGGGCTTGTTGTTTACTTTCGCACGCTTAATTTTGTACGGTACACATTCCTCATTTATAGTCCTAAATACTGTTTCGAACGATTCCCACATTAGTTTTGCGTTGGAGTTCCCCATTGCGTTTTCCCAATTGACGTGTGACAATTTATTTCTAAATTTACAAAAGTCTGCGTGCTGGAAGTTAGGAATTTTAGTCGAGTTATTTAGTTTCGAGTGACTTACTGAGAGGACAAACTCTACCATATTGTGATCGCTATTGCCCAACGGTTCTATTGTTTGAAGATCAGTAATTAGCCTATCATCCGTAGTTATTACTAAATCTAAAATACTGTCCAACCTCGTAGGTTCCCCAACCTTTTGAATAAGAAAGCTATCCTCCAGAAAATTAACTAAACGATTACCTTCCGCGTCTCCCTAGTATCGTAATGAGATAGATTTTTTGCCACTGTATCGAGTATCATATCGCGTTACTCTTTTTGGCCCCGATATACTACCTTGCTCCCTACCATAGTGAGGAATAAAGGTTTAAGTCTTTTTAATCTATTGAATGATGATCCAGTTATTCTCTGGTCTAACAAGGCGAAGTTATTGTGGAAGGTACAGCAGTTTCGGATGCAAACGTTATTGACATTATCCATGATCTGGAGAGAAAGTGGGAGAGACTGCCTCGACTTGGTTGGGATCATATTAAAACAAAGTTACAACAAGTGAACATTTTGAAAACATCGATTGGTAACCAAAACAGAATAAAAGATGTGGTACAGGCAACTCAAACACCAACACCAGAGCACCTTACCGAGAGGTGCACCTGGTTTAGGACCATTGAAAGAATCATCACTCGAATCTATGTTCGGAAATAAATCCAGTTCAAGTCTAACATAAGTTAATATGTATAATATACATACATATTATATATATATATATTATATATATATATATATATATATATATATATATATATATATATATATATGTGTGTGTGTGTGTGTATATGTATAAAACTCTTGTTGATGTAAGAATGAAACGAATATCTAAAAATGAATTGGACAGTTGTGGTAAAATGCACATAATAGTGATAATAACTGTACTAACACTTCCTACTTCTAGTTCATCCATCAGCTGGTCATGCATCAAACCATCCCCATTTGTAGTTATATGCTTAAAATGCGACCATGCATCCTCACTTCAGCGATCAATGAAAAATAAATAAATAAAAGTTAGTTAGGAAAAAGCTGGGAAGAAGTTAGAAAAAAGCGCCGTTGTACACAATCTTAATTATGTAGGTGAATGTATAGTTTTGTTTTAAAAGTAGCAAAAGCTTATATTTGTTATTTTATTTATTTTGATTGGGTTCAGAATCCCAGCTGAGTCTTGAACGGCCAGGCACTGAGGGGCTACTTTAACTTATAGCCTAAGTTAAGCTAGACTAAAACTAACTTACGAACTTGGAGGTCCTAGTAGGTCCTACCTCAGGGTTGCTGACTCGATGTGGGCCTACTTTAGGCCTCACTACCATAAAATTAAGAAAATCAAAAGGGGCACTATTTGTGGTCTTCTTTCTAAACCTTGCAAAATCAACACAACCTGCAACAATCCTGTATCTAAACAACCAAATTGAATTGCAAGAGAGCTCTCTATAAGACCACGCCCTGTAAATGTCGTATTCAACCAACGAGTAGAAAGAACGCTGCCAGTGCCCATAAAATTATGCCACAA
>JAJOZX010001013.1:95000-157500 GCA_023014485.1 Bathynomus jamesi
AAGTCGCGTTGGTGGATCTGTTTGAAACTCCCTCCTAAACTGTCTTTGCACTTCAACTGCGTTTTCACACTTCCAGTAGCATTTTAGAATGAATTTCCTTTGTTCAAAGCTTAGTCTGACTGCCATTATTAATTCTAATGGGTTTAACTTGGAAAGAAAGAAACATCAATTGAGCTATCAGCTGTTAAAGTGTGTATACATTTTTTTGGACGCCCTGTATATACACCTTAACTTAATATATACAAGCAATGCTGCATCAATCAGCTTTGTCATCATATCGCCTTGGGACAACAATGGCTCTTCCTCCATGAGGCTGTAACCCAAATGCTTCATCTTGACTATCCGTGTTTTTGCTGATTTCGAACGCATAGAGTTTTTGTATAGGTCTCTCTAATTTTCATCCTGAAGTCTTTACCAGTGCAGACCTAACTAAATTGTCTTTGCCGACAAACAACTCTTCAATTATGCCAAGCTTCCAGCATTGCCTTGGTCTTTCATCCCCAATCATTACCACTTCTCCCACCTTGATACAATTTGCATTGGAGCCCTTTATATTTCCTGATGTGTAATAATTGAGTTCTAGTAAATATTCTATCTGCCAACTCTTCCATAACTGATTTTGTAGCTCTTTCAGGTACTTGAACCTTCTGGTTGACTCTTCTTGACTGATCTGGATAGGCTGTAAGTCTACTGGCAAACTGGGGCTTGATGTTAATCGTTTACCACAGAGAAATAGATTTGGTGTCAATGGCTCTGCAGCCTACATACTGTTATAAACAAAAGGAATGGGCCTGCTGTCTGTTCACCATTGCTTCTACTTCACACAAAACAGCGTAGAATTCTTCTTTGCTCAAATGAGCATTGGCCAAAAGTTTCTTTAATGGACACTTTACACTTCTCACTAGCATTTCCCAAAATCCTCCCTACCATGGTGTTCTCTCTACAATAAACTCCCACTGTACCCCATGGTGTGAAAAGCAGGATTGGAATCCCTCCTCTTTTAGCAACGACCAAAATTCTTGGAGTTCATTTGCAGTCTTTTTGAAGGTTTTTGCATTATCAGATATGATTTTATTTGGGAAACCCCTTCTGTTCACAAACCTTTTAAAGGCCAAAAGAAATACATCACTACTTAAGTTACTTACCAACTCCAAATGGATTGCTCTGGTGGTAGCACATGTGAAAAGATAAATATAACCTTTGTTGGACTCTCCTTACTCATACACATAGACTGGACTCGCAAAGTTTACTCCAACTACATCAAATGGGGCAGTATAGACACACTGTTCTCTTGGCAGTGGAGCCATCTTTTCATGAAAAGGCTTTGCTCTCTAACGCTTGCAAACCACACATCTATGCAAGACCTTTTTTACTAGTCTAATTTTGGGAATCCAAAACTGCTGTCTGAGCTCTATTGTCACTTCCCTAACTCCAGCATGTAACAACTTATCATGCGTATCCAGGCTCAGAAGCTCCACAAAGTGCCCCCGAGAAGGTAGCAAAATTGGATGTCTTTTCTCCTCTGGAAGCCCAGAAAACTGTAGTCTATTTCCTACTCTCAATAAATCCTGATCCAAAAACACATCCAAACCTTTGAGAGCAGAATGTGTTGGTAGAACTTGCAATGGACTGCTGGTGTGCAATTTTCTCTCTTCATCAAATTTTTCCTTCTGCACATATACCAACCAGTTGTGCCTGGCTTGCTGAATCTCCATACTGTTCAGAATTCCTTCCCTTCTTGTTTCTCCCTTAATGTTGTCTCTAAATGTATGGTATATACTCATCCTGTCACTGTTAACAACCTTATCAGACAACTAATGTCCTGAAGCTTCAATATGGAGTCCTACTGCATAACTTGGCGACTGGTCACAGTGCATTTTTATATCTCACTCACCCATTCTTCTTCAGCATGATGTTCTCCTACAATAGGCTGATTAGAAGGCCAATTTTCACTTCCAAGTTTTAGCCACTTTGGCCCATTCCACCACAAACTTGACTATGCAAGATCTTTCACTGAAATTTCTCGTGTTGGTAAATCAGCTGGGTTTTGGGTGCCTGGATAATGCTTCCATTGCTTTGGATCTGTGTGCGCTTGAATTTCTTCCACCTTATTGGCAACAAATGGTTTCCATTTATTTCCTTAACTGGCTTCTTAACCAGTGCCAAACCATAGTGAAGTATGTCCAATAATAGCTTGGAATTTCATAAAGGCCCAAAGAGTTTTACACTGTAACTGTAAGCTGACTAGCAATGACTACACCCATCAATTCCAACCTTGGAATAGTAAGCCTTTTCAAAGGTGCTACTCTGCTCTTTGCAGCAACCAACCTGCAACTTACTTCCTTTCCAGATGTGCCTCTTATATAAATGCAAATTGCATAGGCTTCCTCACTTGCACCACAAAAGAGGTGCAACTCCAAATTATCTTGACTATTGTTCAACTCTCCAAAGTACCACCTTGGGATTTCAATGTCTCCAAGATGTGCCTGTTCTTTGAACCAATATTTCCACTTTACCACCATATGATCAGGCAACTCTTGGTCCCAACCAAGTCCAATTTCCCAGAGGTTCTGAAACCAAATTTTTTACTTTATCACAAATGGAGCCAGGAATCCAGGAGGATCAAAGACATTTGAAGCCAAACTAAGAGCTGTACGTTTTGCCCACCTTGTCTTATTCAACCAGTTCTACTAAAAATTTCCCACTGAAGGGAAACAAATCCTCTCCTTGCTGCCAAACAATGCCTAGCACCTTTGTATCTATTGCCCACAACTCCTTAATACCAGAATCCTCAATACTTTCTGCTGCATCAGGTCCTACAGACGACTGACTCAAACTGTTGTAACTGAGAATGATTGGTCTGCCATTTTCTAAGCTCCATGCTAGCCTCCCTCATTATAGCTCTATCCTCCACGAATATCTATTTAGCCATTTCTCTATTATCCACTGAACACAGCAAATCAACATAAAAGTTTTGCCTTATGTTTTCAATAGTATTGGGATAGACTTCAGAATATTTCTTAAAATAGTGCTGCATAGTAGCTGCTAGCTGCCAACAGAAATGGACTAGAGCTGAGGCCAAACAACACTGACTTCATTCTTTATGCTTGAACCTTGGGTTCATTTTTCAAAAAGTTTTTCGTATCCACCCACAGATACCTTACTGCATCTCTGTCCTCTGGTTTTAAATTTACCCTAAAAAATGCTTGCTTCACATCTGCAGTCAATGCTACTCTACCAAACCTGAATCTGAGTAACAAGGAAAATATGTCTGCATTTAAATTTGGCCCAGCATCCAAACCTGTACATCGCCCAATTGCCACCGCCCCCACCACACACCCGAGAAGTCATCTACGCGGACGACATCACGCAAATAGTAACATCAAACCTCGGCAAAGAGCAACACGCCAACAGGCTGAAGAGAGAAATTGAAAGAATCAATGAATTCGAGGAACGTTGGAAAATTCAGACAAACCAACAGAAATTCACAGTTATTAACATTGGCCACAGGAACGTTCACGCACTAGAAATAAACAACCGAATCCAACCTTACAAGCAACAAGGCACAGCTCTCGGCCTGACCATCAACAGCTTTGGCTATAAAAACCACACCACAGCAAGGTCAAACAAAGCGAAAAGAGAGCTCAGTAAACTCTACCGTTTCAGGGGACTCTCGGTAAAAAATAAGAAGATGCTGTACACGGCGCTCGTACGGTCTATCTTCGAATACCCGGCAATTCCACTGCACACAACGAGCGACACAAATCTGATGTTGCTACAAAAAATACAGAACGCTGGTACAAGATTCATCCTGGGGAAACGACTCAGCGACAGGATATCATCCCAGGCATTGCACCAACAAGCAAACTTACCAGCCCTCAATGTCCTCCTGCACAGCAGGGCGGAGAAAACTTGGAGGAAGGTACAAAACACCTCTCCACAGACCTATGAAGAACTCGATATTGGACCTCAGCGCGGGAGAGAGTACTTTTACTTCAAGAGAAGTCTACCCCCGAGGACCTACCAACTCTTCATCTATATTTCCCATTTCCCCACTTTCTCTTATCACTACAACAACTCTAATTTCACCTCTTATAACGTCAACAACAACAACAACAACAACAACAGTCATTCAAGGACACATCACCTTTGTCCTTGGATGAGCCATCAAAAACTACCCTCAGTTTGGTGGTAGTTTTGTCTCGCCGTACCACTGCTTGGTGTGGCAGATAATGTGCCTCCCAGCTCACCTTGCATCCTTTCAGCATAGCCCTCCTTTAATAGCTTAGGTTGGCCTCATCGTATTCATTTATCAACTCTTCATTTTTCCTTAGCCTGTGCAATGAAGTCTCTAACCTCCTATTAGCTAGCTGAAGGTTTGAGCTGGGTTTGCAAGAATCCTTCCAAGGGAGGCCAACTTCGTAGGAACCATCTCTAAACGCAACACCTTTCTCAAATTGCTTTAAAACCTTCCTGTTCACTGTCTGTACTTGCCTGCTTCTCTTGATTGTCCTTTATGCCACTGGATTCAAGTTCCCAAAAGGCTTTCAAATGCCTTTCCAAACCATGGTTGTTCTCCTCAATCTTAACAAAAATAGCTTTAACCTCCATTTCATTACAATAGCTACCATGTAGCATCCAGCCTAGTTTGCTTTCAATAGCTACAGGAACTTGAGATGTGAGGACAATGTTGCCAGTGATGAAGTCCCAATAATAGTCAGCTCCAATCAAAAGACTAATATCTTCTGTTCCTTCAAACTTATTATTGGACAAATTAATTCCTTTAACTTGCAATTCTTGTACACATGCCATATCTAAACAAGTAGTGACTGGAGCACAAAGTTCTTCAGTCTCTACAGCTTGGACCTTGATAGTGGGACTTTGTGGTAACAACCCCTTAACCAGAACTTCTACCTTCTTAACTTTGGTTCGGTTTTGAACTGAATCCCCAAACCCAGAAACTCTTAAATTTTCCCTCTTAAGTTTTTAAACTTCAAATTTCTGGAAATTCTGGTCTTAATAAAGCTATATTGGCTACCACTATCAAACAACACTCTTACAGTAGCTTCTTCAACATTACCAACAAATAATGCTGCAGCTGTTTGCAATAACCCCCCTTTACTCTTACACCCTTTCATAGCGGTGGCATGTCTCTACTTCTGGGATAGGCCTACTAGGAGTTTATTCACACAATAATGGCCATGCCGGCCATGGCATTTTTTGCCCAAAATTTTAAACTTACAAAACCTTGCTCTGTGACCTTTCAAAAAAAGGTTTAAAACATGCTGTGGACTTAGTTACCCTGTCCTTTCTCTCTTCAACAGGTAAAGCCTCAGCCACTTCACATTTATGTGACTTGTGGTTGTCTTCGCAAAATATGCATTCCTTGATTCCCTTTAATTTATTCTCAGAGGATGCATGTAGAGCTGACATTGTACCTGGGCTATTCCTTTTCATAGGAACTTTGGTGCTTTGCTTGCCTTTGTCCCCTTGTTTAACATTCAACTGTGCAAACTCAATTCCCTCTCGTCTTGCTAATTCTGTGCCTAAAAGGCTTAACACCTGCTGAAGGGGGATGTACACATGCTCTGTAGAGTGTCCCCTACTTAATTCAAGCAATATTGAGCTAGGCAATTTAGACTCCACTATAGTGACCAACATGACACCATACCTTTCCATTCCTACACCCAAGTTATCCAGGGACCTAGTTGTAACTTCAAATTCGTCATACAACTGCCGTATCTCCTTGACACTATTGAGATTATTAACAGGAGGCATCGCTAAAAGTTCACGGAGGTGGCTTTTAATTAAGATCTCTGGCTTACCAAACAGTTTCTTTAATATATCCCAAGCCACATTATAATTAGCCTCTGTTAATACTAATCCTGCTATTGTCTTTGCTGCATCCCCTTCCAAGAGAGACTGCAAATAATTAAACTTCTTCACAGCACTTAAAACTTAAATAGAACGAACTGCTGACTGCAAATTGTCTGCCCATCCTTGCCATTCCTGAATATTACCAGGAAATGTTTTGAGTACAAGCCTCGGTAATTGAACTGCAGATCTGTTAACCTTAACCTCACAAACATTATTTGTTGAGGGCTGTATTTCATTATTAGACCTGGTCTCTAACTGTACTGAGCTAAACTCCTTTGCTCTGTGGCATGCTTTAATTATGTCATCAATAATCTCTTCAAAGTAAATTATTTAATTTTCTATTTCATCCTCTTCTATAAGAGCCTCAATCTTAACTTTCTAATATGGAAAGCTGCGCAATCACTAAGCTTAAATCCTCTAGCTCTATCGAAGAATAAAGGTTTAAGTCTTTTTAATCTATTGAATGATGATCCAGTTATTTTATGGTCTAACACGGGCGAAGTTATTATATTATAATCATATATAAGGATTATATGAATATAATGAATATAAGGATTATATGAATATAAGAATCATATGAATATAAGAAATGTATGAATATAAGACTCATACGAATATAAGAATTATATGAATATAAGAATTATATGAATATAAAAATATATGCATTAATATATATGTAGTAATATACTGGGTGATCCAGATAAATGGGACCCATAAAAAAAGCCAAATATTCTTAATATTTAATTCCTTTCATAAAAACTATATATCATTCGAAACAGTAGAGTTACAAGTTTATTATGAAATATTTATTTTTTTAAAATGACTCCTTTCAAATGTGCTCCATTAGTTGCCAAGCATTCCAGTGTTCTCGCTTGTAAGTTCTGCATCACTTTTGCAAGAGTGTGCGGTGGTATGGCCTGTATCTCATTTGTGATGGCGGCCTTCAATTCTTGCAAGGTCGTTGGGTTATTTCTGTAGACCCTACTCTTTAAATATCCCCAGAGATAATAATCTAAGGGAGAAAAATCCGGAGACCTTGCGGGCCATTCAACGTCTCCAAATCTTGAGAATAACTCGCCTGGAAACGTTTGACGCAAAACTGCCATGCAGTTCCTCGTGGTATGGCAGGTAGCTCCGTCTTGTTGGAACCAGTGGTTTTCTAGACAAAGATCTCTTAATTTAGGAATAAGGAAATCGGTCAACATTTTTTCGTAGCGATCACCATTTACAGTGACCGTGTTTCCGGTGGAATCCTCGAAAAAGTACGGCCCTATGATCTGAGATGCAGTAAGACCACACCAAACAGTTACACGCTGACTATGCAACGGGACTTCGGTAATATTCAATGGATTTTCTGTTGCCCAGAAACGACAATTTTGTTTGTTTACAGTTCCATTCAAGTGAAAATGGGCTTCGTCTGACATAATCAAAGTTGCTAGAAAATTGGTGGTGTCATTTACCTTCTGTTGGATCCATTGACAGAATTGTCGTCTTCGTGCGAAATCTCCATCGTTTAGTTGTTGCACTGTTTGAATTTTATATGGAAAGAGCATTAAATTTTGCTTGAATATACGGTGTGTTGTTCCATATCCAACTCCTAACAGCTGAGAAGCACGTCTGATGCTTATGTTAGGATTATCCTGTACAATTTCATGAGTTCTGTTAATGATCTCGTCTATCCTTGCTGTGCGCACTCTTCCAGTTGGTTTTCTTTTTCCAATGCTGCCAGTTAGGGAAAAATTTCTGACACACCGACGGATTACTTTCTTAGAAGGTGATTTTGACATCTGAAAATTTGTCTTGAAAGATCTTTGAGCTGAAACTACACTTCTTCCATGCTCATAATATTGCTCAGTTATGAAACGCAGCTGTTTCACAGTCCATGCAGTCATCTTGAAGGGTTAGTTTTAACTAACACTTTTATTTTGTTTTGTATCTTATCTTGTCTTGTATTGTCAAAACCTATACAATCCTGTACAAACTTGTAACTATCCTCTTTCGAATGATGCGTATGATTTTCTAAAAGGACTTATACTTTAAGAGTTACAGGGGTTTCTTTTGGGTCCCATTTCTCTGGATCACCCTATATATATATATATATATATAATATATATATATATATATATATAGCAACGATATATATATATATCGACTCTGTATATATATATATATACACATTTTTATTTTTTTTCAATGCGTGGTTGAAGTTTACGATAGTCATCGGGAGGTAGATGTAGTGTATTTAGATGTTCAAAAAGCGTTTGACACCGTACCGCACAAAAGACTCATTGAAAAAACTAAGGCTCATGGAATCAGGGATGTAGTAATAAATTGGATAAAGAGAGTGGTTTCGAGGTAGGAAACAGAGGGTGGTCGTTGATGGAGTGGAGTCGTCTTAGGCTAATGTAGCGAGCGGCGTTCCTCAGGGTTCTGTATTGGGCCACTTGCTTTTTCTTATATATATCAACGATCTAGATGTCGGGCTAGTCAGTACAGTTTCAAAATTTGCGGATGACATGAAGTTGGGTGGTAGGGCAATTAATGATGAAGATAGAGGTAAAATCTAGGAAGATCTGAACAAAATCGTTGATTGGTCAGTAATATGGCAAATGAGATTTAACGTTGATGAGTGCAAAATTTTACATACAGGTTCGCGTAACGGTAATTTTGCGTATAGTATGTCAGGGAAGGAGTTGGCAAGCGTAGAACAGGAAAAAGATTTAGGAGTTATCGTCACTGGTGATTTAAAAGTGGCGAAACAAAATACAGCAGCGGTCAATAAGGCGAACAAGGTGCGAGGTTTTATAGCTACGAATTTTGAGTACAAATCGCGCGATATTATTGTTCCTCTTTATAAATCATTAGTAAGACCCAGTTTGGAGTACGCGATCCAATTTTGGAATCCGCATATGCGCAAAGATATCGCTAAGATCGAAAAAGTTCAAAGACGAGTAACTAAGCTGATGCGGTCGCTAAGGTCGAAGTCGTACGAGGATAGGCTTAATGATTTAAAATTGACTACACTCGAGACTAGGAAGCTAAGGGATGATCTAATCCAGGTTTTTCAAATTATGAATGGGTTCGATAAGGTAAATAGAGATAGCTTTTTCGAACTATCACAATACAAGGTGTCCCAAAAGTCAGTTTACCGAGGAAAATGTTTTCTCCTGATGACTATTCTAAACATTATGACAATTTTTTTTACAGCAAAAAGCCAGCATGTCTTCAGGACCTTAAAGACTACATTTGTGAAGAATTCCAGCTCTTAAGCAATGATAAGAACTATGTAAAGCAATTAGCCGGTCAACCGTTGACAGATACAAGATGTGCATCGAACAACATGGACGACATTTTGAACAGTTATTATAAGCAGAACTATTCTCATGTTTTGTAAATATGTTTCAGAAATTTTTTTACTTTGTTTTCTTATGCTTTGTAAATATATTTACGAAACAAGTTTTTTTCTTTGTAGTAAACTCACCTTAGGAGATCATTTTCTTCGGTAAACTGACTTTTGTGACACTCGGTATAATAGGACTAGAAATAACGGGTGTAAGTTGACAAGTAGAAGGTTCGAGACAGCTGTTGCCAAAAACCTTTTTACGCATAGACTAGTAAATAGCTGGAATAGTTTGCCGGTGAAAGTAATTAGTAACGTATCTATAAACATGTTTAAAAATCGATTAGACGCATATGTTGATAGATTGGGTATAGTTTAAGGTAGTAAAATTAAGTTTTTGTAGTTCGGAACCCACGTAGAATTGTACGTCCCCTCCGCCACCACGGAGGACATGCACAATACACAACTACAACCACAGTTAGGTAGACCAGCCATGAGTGGATCCTAGGGTCTTTGTTGGTCTGACACATTATAACATAACATTACAACATAGAACATACTCGTATATCGAAAATATAACCGTTGGTTAGCTTCTGGTCGAATTGTTCATTCTGACGAAGGTCAAGCTTTTCACTCCACCTTAGACCTACAGTTTGACGTGGAATCCGAACCACGCCCCACCAGCAGCCCAGCGTCTTAACCACTAGGCCACCCAGGGTACCCATTTATCTACCAACCACTTTCTTTATTGTGTGGAAGGATGAACAGCTGGGTTTTGCTCCGCGCCGGCTGCCGTCAGCAGTTCTCGAACCCGGGGCCGATGGATTCATAGTCAGCGACGCTAACCACTACACCACCGAGACGCATATATATATATATCGACTATATATATAAATATCGAATATGTATGATATATATATATATATATATATATATATATATATATATATATATATATATATATAAAAATATATATATATATATATACAGTATATCGGGTGGCCCCCAAGAAAAAAGCCTTGAGATTTGAACATCAATAACTTCAAAAATATACAGTTCACACTTCCAAAATTTACAAAACTTTTACCGCAATCTATTGGTAAGCCATTATAAAAATTTCAGACCTCTACATAGAATACTTTTTCCACAGCTGAGGGAACAATGAGGTATGGTGACAAAAACGAATATCCTAAATCCTAAACGTGTATAGCTGTACCTGGCAACTATTCTAAGACATGTAGTAGTTTCCTTACCCTATGGATAAACTGTTAGTCTCTGAAAAACGTCAACTCATATAGGCTAAGCCCATCTTGAAGAGTGTTTTTTAAACTTACCCTTCAAATTATGGTTCTAAGTAACGGTGAAAAAGCGGTGACTGAAAAGTGTTTCTTGGAAAAAAGATGGACTAGGGCAAGAATTTTGAGGGACTTTCCAGGAATAACTTGTAATGTTACGTCTGTGAATAGAATAATTAAAAAAATAAAGCAACCGGTTCGACGGCATGGAAGCGTGGAAGTGGTCGGCCTAAAACAGTTTCCACTCAAGACAATGTAGCAATGATCGAAATGATGAGCCTATCTCAAATGGATCGACTGGGTCACACTGCTCTCACAGGAAAATTGAAAGAAATTTAGGTATCAGTCGAAATTCCATACAAAGAATGCAAAGTACGGTAGGACTTAAAGCATTTAAAAAGATCCGTGTTTTAAGACGTGACAGCAATGTAAGAGCTAAAAGAAAAATTCGTTGTAGAAAATCGCTTGATAGATTTTCGTCCAACGATGTTAAAATATAGTTTTTACAGATGAAAAAGAATTCACCATCGAGATTGCTCGAAACTCCCGGAAGGATGTTGTTTATGGTCGGCGTAAGAAAGACATTCCTCCATCGAGACTTTACCACCAGACAAGTCGGTTTTCCAAAAAAACCATGGTATTAGCAGGTGTATCGTGAAATGGAAAGACGAAAATTCATTTCATTTCAGAAAATAAAAAAATAATTCAGAAACCTATGTAAATCTCTTTGATGAGAATCTTTTGCCTTATTGTCGGCGTCTGTATTATGGAAACGATTTCATACTCCAACAAGATGGTGCTACAGCTCATACTAGCAAGTTCACACAGGATTATCTACAACAGAATGTAGTCAACTTCATTGGAAAAAACGACTGGCCACCGCAATCACCTGAATGGAATCCTATGGATTATTGCATATGGAACACACTCGCAGAGAAGATTTATGAAGGCCAAACAGAAAAGTTTACAGATATGCAATTAAAGAAAAAAAATACTCGAATGTTGGTACAAAATAACATTAACAGAAATTAGAAAAATGTATCATGTCGAGGAAGAAAAGGTTAAGATTAGTTTGTAAGCAGGACGGCAGACATATTGATCATATTTGTTGATAAGATATAAATAATAACAAATTTTCAGTTTATGATATTCATTTTTTCACCATACCTCATTGTTCCCTCAGCTGTGGAAAAAGTATTTTATATAGAGGTCTGAAATTTTTATGATGGCTTACGAATAGATTGAGGTAAAAGTTTTGTAAATTTTGACAGTGTGAACTGCATATTTTTGAAGTTATCGATGTTCAAACCTCAAGGCGTTTTTTTGGGGCCACCCGATATATATATATATATATATTATATGGGAATGAACTCAGGATGGTTCCCTGAGCATGGAGTTCCCGTGCATGGAACAAGGAACTCTTCTAGGATAATTAAATCCACCACAGTCCGAATAAGTAATGGTAAATGACAAATATGATACTATAGTTTTTTTTTTCATGATGCTAGCCCGACGTGGGCATCGGGTCACTCGCAAAGAGGTCCCAAAAATATAGCTTCCCTCACCAGCTATCTGCAAAGCAGATAGGATCCAACTTTGGGACAGGATCTAGGGTTTAAAGCAGCCTAGCCCTGCTACATTTAGAACCTCAGTATCAGCAAAAGACTCGCTGCCTTCACGTTAGATTGAATACATCATGGAAAAAGGGGTAACTATTATATTTTTAGCCAAAAACCAAAACTTAAACCTCAACTGGCAGAATTGAGCGTCCACTTTTGAAGGCACATAACATGTCCGTTTCAAGATGGGAATGAACTCAGAATGGTTCCCTGAGATTTTTTATCACGTCGGGCTAGCATCATGAAAAAGAAAAAGTATAGTATTTGTCATTTACCATATATATTTATATAGGGTGTTTCATAATATGTGGGACGCACTTTCACAATGGATTCAAGACCTGAAAACAATGAAAAAAAGTTCATATAAACATATGCGCGAAATCGCTTTATTTCCGAGTTACAGCCCGTTATGTTTCCAGCAAGTATCCGCCTTACCTTTAAAGGAAGTGCTCAAAATGACCTCCTTGCGCTTGAAGACACGCGTGAACACGCCTCGTCATAGACTGCCTGACGCGTTCAAACATTCCAGGTATTGCTCAGATTTTCTGGCATCCTTGTTCTACATGTTGGCAAAGCATTTCAACGTTGCCAATGGGTGTCAAGTAAACGATGGATTTCGGATGACCTCACAGGTAAAAATCGAATGGATTTAGGTCCGGTGAGCGAGCACGACACCCAATGGGCCCTCCTCGCCCTATCCATTTATCAGGGAAATAGTCATCCAAGTCGTATCTGGCTACTCGACTAAAATGAGGCAGAGCGCCGTCATGCATAAACCACATACGACGTCGGACACCAAGAGGAACTTCATCTAATAAATCGCTTAAATCATTCCTTAAAAAATTGGAATAGGATTCTCCTGTTAATATTCCAGTCAAAACAAAAGCACCGATTAAGTTGTCGGTAATATGTCCTAATACTAAATTGTTGTTGGTGCCTTGACTGGATGATGGCATGCGGATTCTCTTCGGCCCATTGATGAGTGTTGTGAAAATTGATGACGCCATTTCTTGTTAAGGCAGCCTCATCAAAAAACAATACGGAGGATAGAAAAAGAGGGCACTGTTGAAGGAACCAAGTAAAAAAAGCCTCTCATCGTGGGAAATCAGCTTAATTAAGGCCTTGTACTTTCTGAATGTGATATGGGTAAAGCTGTTGTTCCAGTAAAATTCTCCACAGTTGTGTATCTTACACCCTCTGCTGCTGCTATCCTTCGGGTGTTGGCACCAGGATGTTCCTCCACGCGATTCAGGCTCCGCTCCTCCAATTCAACAGTTCTGGCGCTGATTGGTCTACCGCCATCTAAAACTCGCTTGTTGAATGACCCTGTATCACCAAGACGCTCGTCTATTCTCTGTAAGTTCTTCTTATCTGGCAGACGGCGATTCGGAGACCTTTCTGCATACAGACGTCTTGCTGCTGCCACATTACTAGTCAAGTGGCTTAGTGCTATAAAATGATGTTATTGTTACACGTGTGACAAAAGCACCAAATTTGTACAGTGAGTTTGTGTGGGTATATGGACGAAAAATATCCCATGCTCCAAAAAATCTGTCAATATTAAGGGTGAAAAATCCAAGATGGCCACCGTTGACCCGTCAAAATCTGTGAATCGTCTTATTTTGACCACTAGACCAGATAAAAGCATGGATGAAAGGTCTTTTTATAGTTTTCCTGATACAAGGAATCCAACAAAATCATTATTTTTCAAATAAATTTTGAAGAGAAAAATTGAGGCTGTAACTGATTTAATTCAACTTAGTAGTGTGGGCGCAAAAGGAGAGAGTGCAATGCAACAAAGGGGGAAGGGGAATGTTGCAAGATGTTGTGCAACAAAGGGGGGGAAGGGAATGTTGCAAGATGTTGTGCAACAACGGGGAAGGGGAATGTTGCAAGATGATGTGCAACAAAGGGGGAGAAGGGAATGTTGCAATATGTTGTGCAACGAAGGGGGATAAGGGAATGTTGCAAGATGTTGTGCAACAAATGGGGAGAGGGGAATGTTGCATGAGCAACAAGGGGTTATGCAACTTGGAGGCGGAGTTACCCCCAAGAGAAAGAGAGAGGAGAAGGAGAGAGAGGAGAAGTGTTCGCCTGCCAGGAGGTAAGCGCAAATTAAGACTTCAGCCCAGCGGGCTTTGTCTTAATATGTTCCTAATCAGCCAGTTGGCTTATCTAGCTGAGTTGCCAGTTTGCGCTATTTATTTAATTAAAGCATACAGTATATTCTGGCTTAATCCGCCAGTTGGCTTACAAGGCTGAGCTGCTAGATTGCGCTATTTATTTAAATAAAGCATATATTCTGGCTTAACCCGCCAGTTGACTTAGAAAGCGTAAATGGCTTGTTCAGGAATACAGGTTGAATTGCCAGATTGCGCTATTTATTTAACTAAAGCACATATTCTGACTTAAACAGGCATTTGGCTTAGAAGGCGTAAATGGCTTGTTCAGGTGTACAGGTTGATTTGCCAGATAGCGCTATATATTTAATTAATGCATATATTCTTTACAGCTGGTTTAGAAATCCGTTTTAGAAGCCAGCCAATTGATATAATTAAATGTTGTGTACAACCAAAAGAATTAAATAAAACACCACTACATCATTCTGTTTATTTAGGCGAATTAATGGAATCAGAAATATTCCAATGGCAATGGGGGTCGACCGTTGAGCTCGGATTCTGAGCGGGTTCGTTTCTTATGTGAAGGTTCTAGTTCACGTGGGTGATGCATTTGCTGGCGGTATGTAGGGTCCGTGCGTCGATCATCAATCGGCGAGGGTGGTGACAGAGGAGATGGTGGAGTTGGAGGAGATGGTGGAGTTCCACTGAGTGATCCTCTCGAAGGGGTTTCTCCAGGGTCTGGGTCCGATGGGACGCTTGGCTCTGGAGCCTCCTCTTGTTCAGAGATTGCCTCGAGTAATGGTGGTATTACGAGGTACCAATCTTCGTCATGAGTAGCGGTTCCCGCGGTGACCACTTCAGTTTTTTATCCCTGCCGATTTGTTAATATCTTGACCTTTTGAAGGATAGGCGGCTCGAACGCCTGGCAGCTGTTTTTTGGGAAGGTGTTGTTCGGAAGCTATCTTCAAATTGTCAGCGTGAATGATCTTTAGTTTGGAATGATCCCGGAGGTCGAGGATTTCATAACGATTTTTTCCGAGGTTTTTCATAATCCTATATGGGCCATCCCATTTTGGGTATAATTTGCGATGAGCACCTGGCGGTTTCACGCTCTTCAGATAACATCGCATACCGACGATTATAGTCCGTTGACGGGGATGACGCCTATGTTGCTCTTGCTCCATCTGTTGGTTTCGTTGGTCGAGGGCATAGCGGATTATGTCAAAAATCTTGAAAGATCGTTCAGCTAGTTGCTGATTTGCTTCTGCCATTTCGGAAGATGTTAGAACTGCCGGGTCGGTTTGGTCGGGCAAATCAAAAGGTAGACGCTTGTCGTAGTGATAGAGAACGAAATGAGGGGTGTCCCCGATGGACACATTATAGCCATTGTTGATGGCTGTTTGTACCATGGGAAGGGAATCATCCCATGTACGGGAGGATGCATCGACAACGTGGCGCAGGGCTTCCAAGATCTTTCGATTGTGCCTTTCCACTAAGCCGTTTGCCTGCGGATGGTATGCCACAATGTGTGTATTTTTAATTTTACACATGTTACAGAGTGACTCGAACAGTTTGGAAGTGAAACTAAGGGCGTTATCCGAGATTAGGATGGAAGGAGTGGTATGATTTTGGATGACGCGTTCCACTAGGGCTCTTGCCACAGTTTCCGAGGTCTGGTCTGGAATGGCGGCTACTTCGCTGTAACGCGAGAAGTGGTCCGTAAACACAATGATGTACTGATTTCCCTTTGATGTTTTGGGAAATGGTCCCAGTATATCCATTCCAGTTCTTTGCCAGGGCCTTTGGCATACTGGATATTTATGCATCGGAGCTGTGGATGGTACGTTGCCCTTATGCTTTAAACACGACGGACATTCGGCGATGTATTCTTGTACCTTTCTGTTCATCTCGGGAAAGTGGTATCGCTCCAAAAGACTCTTGATGGTGCGATCCGGCCCCATGTGTCCATACAAAGGTGAGTCGTGACAAAGTCCAATGGCTATATCGACGAGATCCTTTGGTATCTCCACGAGGTCGTTTCCATCTTCGTTCCTGAAATGTACGAGCCCATCTTTGAGGTTGTACTGTTCTTTTACCTTCGATGGTTCCTTTTGTTCCAGGCGCGCCCGAAGGTTTTGGGTGTGTTGGTCCTGTTGTTGGGAGTATTGCAGACACTCGTAGTCGAACACAGGAAGAATTCCTATTTTATTCACTTGGGCGTCGGGCTTGAGTCTCGACAATCCGTCTGGAATAACTTGCAGTTTTCCCGGTTTGTATACGATTTTCGCTGCAAAGTCCTGAATCAACAGAGCCCATCTACTCAATCGTCCTTCAAGTAGCTTGTCCTTGAAGAGGTACGTGAGTGGCTTATGATCAGTCTTGATGGTTACATCGTAGCCATAGACGATATTTCGGAATTTTTTCAAAGCCCAATATACCGCTAGGGCCTCTCGGTCCGTAGTGGAATAATTCCGTTGAGGTGCAGAGAGAAGTTGACTGGCATAAGCAATGGGTAATTCCACACCGTCTACGTCCTGTAACAGGACGGCTCCTAGTCCATAGGAGGAAGCATCTGTGGCTATGATGAAGGGTCTTGTGTAATCAGGATATTGTAAAATGGGATGACAGGTTAGTTTATTAATTAAAGTTTCAAAGGCATGTTGGTGATCGGATTCCCAGTTAAATTTCGAATTTTTCTGGAACAAATTAGTAATGGGTTTAGCAATATTCGAAAATTGGGGGATAAAGTTCCGATAGAATCCGACAAAACCAATAAATGCACGGGCGTCGTCGATGGTCTTGGGTACAGGGTACCTTTCCAGGGCTTCGAGTTTGGCTGGATCAGGTTTAATTCCTGTGGACGAGAGTAGGAATCCTAGGTATACCAGGGATTCTTGTAAAAAATTGCACTTTGCAAGCTTCAGTTTAAGGTGTGCTTTTCTCAAGTGTGATAGCACATTCTGAAGGCGTTGAAAGTGTGTTTTTATGTCCGAACTGTAGACGATAATATCGTCAAGATAAACGAGAGCTTCGACACCTAATAGGTCGGAAAGGACTATATTCATCAACCTAGAGAAATTAGCAGGCCCATTTCGGACTCCGAAAGGTAAAACCTGGAATTCGTAATGGCCTCGGTTAGTGGAGAAAGCAGTCAATGCCCGAGATTCGGGACTGACCTCCATTTGCCAATAACCCGATGCTAAATCGAGGGATGAAAAAAGTTCGCTTTCCCTACGTTCAGAATTGTTTCCTGCATGTTTGGAATCGGGAAACGGTCTGGGATGGTAATGTTGTTCAGGCGTCTAAAATCTATACAAGGGCGAGATGTTCCGTCCTTTTTGGAGACGAGAATCATAGGAGCGGACCAGGGACTAGCTGAAGGCTGAATGACATCCTGCTCCAACATGTCCTTGATGTGTTCCTCAATAGTGACTAATGGGAATGTGGAACCCGATAGGGAGGAATGAAAATGGGTTTGGAATTGGGTTCCAACTTGATTTCAAAAGGGACCAAATTAGTTCGGCCCAGAGGATCTCCTTTTAGGGCAATCACATCTCTATTTCTTATCAGGAAATCGAGAAGTGATTCCATTAGTTTGGGATCCTGTAAAGCTGGTGACTCCTGAAGGGAGTGCTCCAGACATTTCTTATATTCTTCTTTTAATACTGAAGGATTTAATTCTAAGGAACTGGAAACACGATTTATCATACTGATGGGGAAATCTGAATCTACTTCTACTGTGGAAACAGTTCCTATTTTCTGATTTGAAGTTAATTCTATAGGACTTTTTCCTTTGTTTAAACAAACAACAGGGATAGCTGAATTCTGACTCTGACTAAGGACTTGGGCAATAAGAACATCTCTTTTGAAATTACTTTTCTCTGTAATCAGAGTACGCTCTGACTCTAATAATTTTCCTTGACTGTTAACTACTTTTGCTAGGAAACAAATCTTCTCATAAGGTGCTACTGTTATATGCTCGGTAGGGCATATGAAAAATTGTGAATCTGATTCTGGTTCGGCGACTAAAATTTGCCTTATTGGCTGAACTGAAGCTGGCTGACTGGAAACTGGCTGACTGGAAACTGGCTGACTGGAAACTGGCTGACTGGAAACTGACTGACTGGAAACTGACTGTGTTGATCCAACTGGATTCAACAACTGGAACTGATTACCCTGGGGTCTGATTTCTGGAGCGGTTGTCCCTCTGGATGCAACCGGCTGACTTGATCTGCTATCAAGTGGAGGGGGTTTCCTATTTCTTTCGGAAATCTGAACTGAACTAAGTCTATTAGCATTAAGTTGTCTGTCATTCTCACGGAGATGGTGTGTCCTATTTCGACACTTTACTAACTTTCCGGCTGGGTAAATCTCCCATTGATTCCGGTTAAAAAAATCCATACCTAGTAGGATGTCTGTCTGAAAGGTGGCGACTGTGTCCACTATACAACATTTCGCGGGGTATACCGCGTTTCCAACTTCTAAATATAACTCAATTTCTCCGTATGTAGGTATGGGTGTGCCCGTAACTCCTCTGAGTTGGCAGGATGGTGCCTTAAGTTCATATTTGTAATTTGTACTCTCTAGTAATTCATCTACACATTGTTTCTTAATTAACGTCGCGTGTGCTCCTGTATCTAGGAGAGCAGTTAAATCTTCGTTATCGGTGCTACAATTTATTATTAAATCTAGGAGGTCCGCCACTATTATCCTGATGGGGAGTTTGTGTGCGTATCTGGGTTCATTACTGTAATTTAGGGGGGAGGAGGTTGAACTGCCGCCTCCAATGTAGGGTCTAAAAAAGGGCTCGAATGGTCTTCTATGGGAGGACCTGGGTCATATTCTACGGGAATATCATACGCTGGAGGGTGTTCTTGAAAACTGTTCTCTGGGGAAAATGATTCCTCCACGGGTACTTCTACGTACCGAACTAGTTGACCTTGCTGGTTGTACTGAGGTTTGTACATGGGGTAAGAGTGGGTTGACCCTGTGGTCGTGATCTATTGGGTTGGTAGTTCGACTGAGGCGGGGGGTTGATGGGGCTGGGAATGGACTGGTTTCTGGGGATTGGATGACTTTTGGGATACGTTTTGGGAACGTGGTTGGTTTGGTTTCTGAAAGTGGGGTCTATACCCTGCAGGGGCTTTATCAGCACACTTTTGGCGATCGCCACGGCGATGACCATGTTCGTGACAGTGAGAGCAATAAGAGGGATAATTACACTGACTTATCATGTGCCCAAAACTATCGCAGTTAAAACACTGTGGAGGAGGGCGTGTATTCTGGGTTTGGGGGGGGCTTGTTTCTGGGGTGGTGTTCCCTGCATTGGCCTCGATTTATAGGGTTGTTGTTGGTGTTGTGGCTGCTGCTGTTGAATATAATGTACGGGGGTTTCTCTACTCTTTCGGTAGTTCTGGTTTGCTAAATCGGGGTAATGTTCCCGTGTTTTGTTTATGGCTACACTTACAGGTTTGTCAACATTTAAAAACTCCTGAAACTTTTTTTTAGGTGCTCCGGGTAGGTTTTGGTAAATGGTTGTGGCTACTATTAGATTTCTTTGTTTCGAAGTGAAAGTTATGCCACATGCATTTTCTGCGGCCGGAGGGCTTCTCCTACAAGTTTATGTGTACGTGTAATAAAATTGTTTAAATCTTCGTGTTCCTCTTTCTTCCATTTAGCTTGGAAGACTGCTTCTAACGTGGCTAAGGGTTGTGCAAGGGTTATTTCTTTAAAAAATTCTAAGTTTTGTTTAAAATCGTCCCATGTTGTAGCTTCGCTAATTGATGGGACGTAAGTGACTGTGTCATGAGCATTCCCTTCTTTCGGGTCGATAAATCTTTTTGCTTCCCTAATTTTTATATCATTATCGGTAATATTTTCGCGTAAGAAATGTTCCTCTAAAGATTCAACCCAAGGTCTTACGCGTGGTTCAACAAAACGATTATCTATGGTCCCCTTAAAAATTAAAACAGTATGAGGAAGGTTTACTAGTCTGCCTAAGTTAATGTATGCTGGGGCGGGGGTTTGAGACAGAGACATATTGGCTTGTGTGTTTGGGAGTATGTTTGAAGGGCGCGGGTAGGTGGAAAAATGAGTGTAGGTAAATTTTCGATGAGAGAAAGCGCACCGTCTGAATCGCTCATATGTGAATGTACTTATTAATGTGTTCTAATTAGGTCTGCTTGACCGATCTTAATTTATGGAATGATTACTTAAGGGGTTTTCCTAACTACACTATCTAAAAAAAAAATGCACAACAATTTGCCTAACTAGGGGAAAATTTGAAAAGATTGTAAACAAAAATAAAAATGTAAACAAAATTTCACTCGAATGTACGTGAAGGTATGGTAATACTATGTTTGGTACATTAAATAAAATTATACTATACTAACTAGAAAAGTAAAAATAACTGTGACAATAATTCTGTGACAATAATTCTGTGACAATAATTCTGTGACAATAATTCTGTGAAAATACTGTTTTCAATAAAAAAAAAATGTATCACTGGTGTCTGAAGTGTTCACTGTGTTTTGTGTTAATTCTGGCTCAAAATTAATTATTAATTGTTAATAATAATGACTTTTCAAATGTTTAGAAATTATTTTAAAAAAGAGTTTTGTACTTAACAAGATTCCTACGGCGAAATCCTTAGAGACGTGTCCTGAAGACGTGTCTTGCTGGCCACTTGTTCTTGGATGAAAACTAGGCGTGGAGAACTTGGAGTCGTGACGCACCGGTTCAAGGGTGGATGTGACGAACTAAAAGTCGTGACACGCTGGTCAACTGGGTGTTGGTTCTGGTTCCAGGGTCTGGAAGACTGGAAGAATCCTGGAGTCGTGAAGATCCTGGTTAAAGGGTCGCCAGTTGTTAACCCCTCCGTCTATGGCCCGTGTTGGTTCGAAGTCGACGGGGGTTCTAGTTAGGTGGCAGCAACGGATGTGTGACTTGAAGTAGTTTTCTTCTATATTACTCTCCGAGTTCTTCTATAGTGGCTCGGAGGACTCTGATAGACTTACTAAAAATGCTGAAGGTTCCGGATTCTTCTTATAGCGTATCCGGAAAGTTTAATGACTAAGTTCTTCTGAAGAGAGCAAGGCTCGAAGGATAAGATAAAAACTATCTTCAACTGTAAATTTACTGCTAAAATGTACAGGTAGTGCTCAGCCTCTGAATTAGCTTCTGAATGACAATGGAACATTTTTACTGGGTTTATATACCCCAAAACTGCTAACATCATTATTATTAAATGCTAAAAAGGCTGTGTTATTTTTGCACAATATTCAAAAGTAAAGTAAATTTTTAGCTGTGGTAAGGCTTGAACGAGTAAACAAAATATTTGAAGACGAAACCATATTTTTATCTTAAACCGCGACTTTTCAGATCTGATGTTATCATGATCTGCCAAGTTAACTAAAAGTGGAAATCGGACTATGCATCTTTACACTAAAATATGCATATGAGTAAAATTTTAAGGTTTAAGATGTACAATTTTAATGCTTAGGCAAGACATGATCTCATCTTTTATAACGAAAGGAATGTATACAAAATATGAACATTGCAAAGCTTAAGCACGATTCCTTATTAAGCGAAATCTAATAAAATGATTATGAGATTTTAAAAAAACAACAGGTCACCAATTATTTGGCAAAGTAGAAAGCAAATCAAAAATTTTATCCAAACTCGCGTTGGGCGATTTTGGTCCTTATGTAAAAATGAATACACACACGTACATACATATGAGTATAGGCATTATATAAAGTTAAATATATAAGAATATACAGGATTATATAAATACATGAACCATATAACTCATGAATTTTTTAAAATGGATACTTTTTCTTAAAATGGATACAAGAACTATATAAATGAATACAAGAATTACATGAAGAATAAGATAGTATAGGAATATGGGAGTTATTTATGGTTCATTTTTACATATATATATATATATATATACACACAATTAAATAAATAAATATACATCAAAATACTCTATGTTCTACGGTGCAAAACGCTAAACTCACATCGTTATTACTTTGCACTACACGGTAAAACCGTCCAAGCAACACTTCACCGTTCAAGTTATACGGATGCCTATACTTGACATAAATGTCTTTCATATCGTTCAATACTATTTTTGTGCCCACTTTACATTCGGTTGGGAAGTTATCTTTAAACACCGCTAAAATACAATCAAAAGCACGCACAAAGAGGTCGTCGTTAACCACAACATCATTATTAAATACAAGTTTATAAACACTCCTTTCCAATCGAGGGTTTTTTCTTACCGTCCCGAGCTTTTCAATCGTGAACTCTTCTTCACTCTGCATAGCGGCAATTGTAATAATCTTCCAAATCGTGATGACAGCTATTCATTATATAGAGGTACAGCTCTTCAGGGTGAACAGTGTAGGCAAGCTCTGCCCTGTACCGCTCAAGTGTTTGTACCAAAGTTCAGGATATTTCGAAGAATCTATACCTTTTAAATATGCATTTAGCTCTAGACCATTTTCGCCTTGTTCATTCCTGCATTCAATAAATCCGTCGAGCAGAGCAGTGTATGCGTATTCAAGAATCATGTCAAAATAAATCATGTCCGTAACACGAGCGTCTAATATAGGCTTCAGCTTGCTGAATCTGACGATTTCAAACATTCTGTCGAGGATGAAACGGTTTCGCGTTGGGACAAGAACGTTATTATCAGATGCATTCTTCCACATCAGTCGTATGTCAATGCATGGCTGTTCGTTATTTATACACAACATGCAAACAACGGCATATGAAGGGGCGTCACTAATCTGCTCTCTTCTTGTACCTACACTTGCAGGTATTTTATAACGGTCCTCTCCCTACTTCTCAACTATCACGAAGACTCTATTCATCTCATCAACACTTAAATAAATGACATTACGTTTGCTTGCTTGCCTGCAAATCGCTTCAAGTACATAGTTAATGGTACCGGTTTCACGCCTGAACACGCGCAATGACTTCGTCACGGAGACATCGTACACGGCGTTGAGAATGCTTCTCAAAGGAAGTTCCATCGTATTCGCACGTCTATTCGGTTCAAGCTCTGAGTTGACTATGAGCCACAGGTGGGCGGATCGGCTCGACGGGCGTAGTGAATCACGCTGATGAAACGTGTACGGATTTGTTCGAACTCGTGTGTTTCGTGAGGTACACGGGTGGGCTGCTCACTGGGGAGGAGCGAGTCACACCATAAACTTCTGAAGCGTGTACAGGCTTGTTCGAACACTTGTGCCCCTAGACAAACAGAATTTTCCGCTACATGAATCAATACCGGCTTTAATGTTTTATCACTCACCAGACGTTCATTTCCACAAATTAAACATCTTCATAATCCGGTGCACTATGTGAGAGAAGCATATGTCCATATTTATCCTTTTTGTTTAACAATCGATACTCGTCTCTAAAGTCTTAAAAACTCACACAACCCATTAGCCACAACTTCACTACAAACCTCGTCATTATATATATTAATATAGTGGTAAAAATACTTAAGATTCTCCATGATGACAAGATTTACGTTCTCAACCTTAGGGTACGAGTAGTCGGTATGATGTAACATGACATAATATCGCTTGTCAGACCACTCATCAACAAGACTCACTATCCATAACCTTTGCTTTTCCTCTGAACGTGTTGCTTCTTCTACTTCGCGGTATATGTGAGCTTTTATAAAGGTTAGGTCTATAACATACTTCAATACATCGTTTGTACTACGAAATCCTATAATGCCCTCGCCAGAATACCCGTAGAGTATTTGAACATCTTGTCCTTCGCACAGCTCAATGTAGCCTTAAAAGTATTAAAGGAGGGGGGAATAGGGAGTTTTTCAGTATCCACCACATATTGGCACTTTGCCGAATACTACTTCATAAACGTTGAACAGGCAATATTAAAAGTAGCCATTACTATTTTTCTTCTACGCGGGAGAATACACGTGTGAACTCAAGGATATGCAGAGGTCAACTGAACAAGCATGGATAGAGATATGCTCAGGTAGTGGCAGGAGTCACATGACCGATCTCACAGTGGGCGGAGCTTAGCTTTTTACTGCACACACACACACGCACGCACGCAAATAAGAAAATGAAACCTTAATTGAAGCAAATATACGTGATAAATAAACATATCGTTAAAAATACACATATATATAAATACAATCAAGGATTAAGTTAACCAAAGGGTATGGTATCATAGTTACCAGGCACCTGGTAGTGCTTCCTATAGGTGTTACGGCATACCTTCGTGCCCCTAAGTTCCTTCACACACCCCTGTTTCTGCGCCCAAAAATTGTGCGTCCCCACAGTCAGTTTGGGCAGCTGGTCACCCTCATCTTCCAAGCACACTAGATCCTTCGAGTAAAAGTTGACGACTCGACGTTTCGCATGGTTAAGCGTGATACCCTTTGCCTTCACGATATACTTCATATCCTCCCCTACCCTCACCCGTACCCCATAGGTTTTTGGCTCTGTTGACACAAACGAGTCTGCGTATGCACCATCACCATACTCGTCCTTGATCTCATCAGTTACCGTATTTTACGCCTCATAAGACGCTACAAGTGGTAAGACGCACCCTATATTTAGCAAAGAATATTTAGGAAAAACTATTTCGAAGATTTATCAGCCTGACAAAAAATATATTCCCATAACTTTATTAAAAGAACAATAAACAAAACAATAACATATGAGCCCTGAAGTGATTTTTGGAAATGTTTTTCAGGAAAAAAGTAGCGTCTTATGAGGCGTAAAATACAGTAGCTCTCCGAGGAATTCCCCAATAGCGGGCATGTATTCACCCTCCCTCGCTGTGAATATCACGCTATCTGTGTCAGCGTACAGCATCCTCCGTCCAATAGAGTGCAGTAGACCCCAAAGTTTGATGCGGGCGTAGGCCGTTGTGAAACTGGCTACAGGTTTGTTTGTAACCCGTGAGGTATCTGTGGCCAGTTCGGTGATGTGGTACTTTATTATGTAAGTATTACCTACATTTACGATCTCCATAACCTCTTTATCGGGAGCGTTGGCATAATCCCAGACTTCACTATAACTTTGTGCCAAATGGACGTTCCCTTTGCCGGTATTCTGTGCAAATTTCCCCCAAAGACTGTTTAGGCACAAATTTGCACTAAAGCGCTTGTCAGGATTCTTAACAGTTTGGGATCAGTCAAGCTGTATACTTTCATGGGCACGGTAACGCTGAATATAAGCCGTTTTTTTATCTTCGATATCAACCCCTCGCGGATATCCTGACGGTTCGACCTTATCCTTCAGAAAAGCGTTTATATATGGTGTAAAAAGGTTGGGTAGCTTCTGAAACCTCCAAACCTCATGTATCTTCAATATTCTATACCCATGGCGAACGACTAGGGCCAGCTCAGGCCTTGTATATACACCTCTGATCTTAAGCTGGTTGGCTGTATGGTCACAATCACCGTTGTTCTCTTCTGCACACTTCATGCACAGGGGAAACATGAGCTTGTTATCTATAACGACGGGTAAGATCGGCATCCATAAATCGCGAGGGGGGAGCACTTCTACGAAAGAGAGTCCAAAGTAGCGCTCATTCAAGTTAGCTGAAAACTCCTTGATGGTTGGTGTGGTGGGACCCACCATTTTTTCAGGTGCACCTACGGGGTACGGATTGTTCTTCATCGCGTAGGGATATAAAGAGCAGAAGTCGTAGTAGTGGAGTTTCACGCCCTCCGTAGGCGGAAAGTATAGCTTCAATGGGTTTGTGCGCCCTCCAAACAAGCTGTCACCGCATTTGAGGGGGTTCAACACCATTGAACATTTGATGGCCCTTATTTCTTCAAGGTACTGGGCATCTGTTTCCATCCGAGCATCATACTCATGCTCCCACACGATTCTGTGAGTGAACTGGGAGCCTATAAGTTGATCACGGTTACGGGTCCATGCGAGGCTGTCGGTGGGAGATCTTCCACAAAGGTCCCCTGTGACGGCACATTCAGCGCGAGGGCATCCCTGCCACCAGCAGCCGTTAAAGGAATACGCAGTCTTCTCACCAGTGGCTGGATCCTCACTTTGGCCGTTAACCCAAAAAACACGATCATTGACCTTAACCGGTACTTAACCCGTGTTGCGGGCATGTTTTATATATACCCCGGTCTGTTGCTGTAGGTGTATGAGCCAGTAAATAGCCTTGTGCCCATAACTGCGGGGGTTGTTTCTGTGAATGATTGCTAAGGTGTCTTTAGGCATGAAGTTATTCTTGAACACTGTGAAACATAGTGAGTCGATCGTGGTCGCGACTTGCCGCGGATCGCATTTGAAACGGGTTATGTACATCCTTCTAAAGGCGGGAAAGCATACTCTAAGTACACGTACGTCAATCACGCAATAACGTTCACATTCATCGGCTATATTGTAGGGATTAGCTTCATTAAAACTGTTGTAGTAGCGGTCAAAATCGTCACGCTCACTAACAGTCATGTTGGTGTAGTTAAAGTAATGATTGGGTGGAGGTAGTCCTACGTAATTCGAAGTTTCGTTAGTGAGGAATGTGTAAGGGAAATACCTTTTAGAAACTTCAGCGGCTACGCCCATGATCTTGGGCAGCTTTGCTAATTTACAAGTCATATTCTATTGCAGATGACTCGTGTTCAAGCAGCTCCTTATAAAGGAACTGTGTGTCAAATTTCGCCCCGTTATGGGCAAGAATATACAGTCATTTTATTTAACTTGTCCGCTAATTTGACAATATAGGATACAAAGAGTTTCACAGGGCTGTCGTGTGCATTCGTTTTAAAAACGTTTGTCCGTCTTCCACATTTGTGGCACTCATCACACTCGAACTCCATTCACTCATCACAGATAATTTGACTTAAGAGTAAATGTGAAATGACCTCTTTGGTTTCAGCGTTCGTGTAAGTTTCTATATCGTAGTACACGGTTATACAAGGGCTATTTTTAGGTTTAGCATCTTTCATATAACATACATGCTTCACTCTATCCGCCTTATATTTTTCATGACATGGAGAACAGTGAATTTCATCGCATTTACGTTTGAAATTCCCCCAATTATCCATCATGTAAAATATACCGCACTTACAAATCCTCATTTTCCTGCAAGTGCCACTTGATTTATGGAGCTCAAAGCAGTTATTATTGATTAAGGACGTCTACACACATTACATTCCCTCTTCTCGATTTCAACTACATGACTTTCACATTTGGGGCATTTACACTGCTCACATACCATGTAGCAATCCTTACAATGTTTCACCATATCATCAGCAAACTCGAGACAACCCTTACACAAATCATGATGTCTTCCATATTTTTTACTTTTATCATAACTAGCGTAGAGAGCACTTATGCTACGGATGGGGAGATACGATGTTCCTGACAATCCTAAAATAAGTAGAGGTCTTGTACGATCACTCACGCTGCTTTTAAAAACACACAGTCCTACGACGATCATCCATTCCAAATACGACTATACGTGCATTCATTTCCCGCTCGGCCCTTCTCAGTTCTTCAGGACCCATATTACACTCAAACTCAAGCTTACAATCTGAAGCCAGTTTACGGGCACGCTGCACAACCGTGAGCAACCAAATTTTTTGCGTCAAAGTATTTAGCACAGTTAACATATTAGCTAAAATTATTGCTATAAAACCACAACCACGATCGACGTTTAAATGCTTTCTGTAAATAACCGGAGAATTGAAATTAAGAGTATAAGGTGTGGCACTATGACCCGCAACCCGGAATACTCTGTCAATATCTACCATGAAGTTGTATATATTGAAGGATGTACCACTTTGAGAGGCTTGCATTATACGCCCCAAGATATAGTCTATATCTACAGCCGCCAAACGTCTGAACGGTATTACTACCCAAAAATCGTCCCCCTCATCTGACCCGAACCTGAAGGATAACCTCGTCCGGACTTCACGTTCGTCGCGGTTCTGAAGGGCAAACCCACAATACGTTCAACTACGCGCCGCAGTCCGTTGGTATACAGGGACCAGGGTCAACCCTGACCACGTACCGATTTCTAGTCAGGGCAGGGGGGGGGTAGCGGTGCGCACCAACTCGAATGTTATACCATCCTCCACAGTATGAGAAGCTGTTGTGGAGGAAGTACCCGGAACTGAACAATGGGGCATATTTGAGGAAGGTACTATTGTGGGGGTTGTGTCGTAAGACGTTGAGGGTTGGGGCTCTATTACTGGGGTCTAACAACCGGAGCAATCCTGGCACGCTTTATACCTGACGTGGAGGGCTCTTCATCATGCTTCCGCTTTGAACTGTCGCATGCTACAGGTGTCGCTGGTGAGGGTTCGTCAGCGGGGAAGGGTTCTGTAGCTGCACGGTCATCGGGTTCGTCTGTGATATCGATGATGGGGTGCTGTACATCGTCGTCATTCACGGTTCTGTGGAAGAAGAAAACAAAATATAAGGACAGCACTCAAAATTTGTAATATTTTGTAAATGACCCACTTAGGGGTGTGACGTGTTAGAGATGGAATCTGTAGAAAAATTCAGGTTCACAAGCCCCTCCACATGTATTATATCTGGCCCTACAGGATGTGGAAAAACTGTATTTATGCTTAAAATCATTAAAGATAAGGGGGAGATGTTCTCAAAATTTGTCCATGAAGTAATATGGTGCTATTCGACGTATCAGTCAGTGTTCAACGAGTACCAAGATGAAATTTTGTTCCACAAGGGTGTATATGACGTTAATTCGTTAAAAGGTAATAAGCAGAGTTATTGTAATTGACGATCTCATGTTGGAAATGGATAAAACGTTTGCCGAGACATTTACAGTGTTCTCCCACCATCTTAACATAAGCGTATACTTCATCAACCAGAATCTATTTCTCAAAAATAGATACATGCGCGATGTGTCGCTAAATACCCATTTTCTAGTTTTATTCGCACAACGTAGATATGTGTCACTAATTGGAGTATTAGCCAACCAAATGTTCCCAAATCAACGTAAGGAGTTTTTGGAGGTTTATAAAGAAGCCACAAGTCAACGTTATGGATATTTGCTTTGTGACCTTCACCCGCGAAACACGTTTAGGGTGCTTCTAAGAACGAATATATTCCCAAGCGAACCTGAAACAGTGTATATTCCAGAATGAAAAATAGGCTGAAGAAATATCATGAATTAATAAAAATCTATCAACGATTGCCCCGGGCACTTCAACAGATGTTTGTTAAAAATATCGACTCCGACTTTTTAAAATGCATCTGTGAAATCTGTCTTAATGTTATAAAATGTAGTGTACCAATGAAACCCTCTCAGAACGCCCGCTTACGTAGTTACAAGAAGATAATACGAGCTCTCGCTCATAAAAGTCAAACTGTGGGTAAGAAAAAGCGAATTATTGTACAAAGAGGAGGATTATTCCTACCCTTTTTATTTTCAGTTTTGGGTCCTTTACTGACTAGATTAATATAATGAAGAAGGTGGTTGTGTTTCCGCACGAGGTGTCTGCTTCAATACAAAGTTCAAAGATTCCAGACACGGCTCTAGAACCCCGCAAAAGTAGGCTTAAAAGAATGGAAAGCGAGTTGCTAGCCCTATTAAACAGTGAAAAGTCACCTGATGAGAAAAGCTCATGTACCAATAGCCTTTGCAGAAATTTCTTCATGAGTACGAAGATTATAAGAATCCGACAGAGCTCCACGTGGTTATTAGGCACAGGGCGAGTAGCCCGACGTTAGAGATGACCAACCAAAGAACAACGGAACACAACACTTCGAAAATGTGTTAAAAAAAACAGTCTCCCACATACATTGAGGAATAAAGGCTTAAGTCTTTATAATCTATTGAGTGAGGACCCCATCATACAGTGGGCCGATACAGGTGAGGTCATTGTTGAAGGAACAACGGTACATGGATCCAACATCGTTGACATTGTTCATGATCTGGTGAGAAAGTGGGACAGACCCTCACCAACAGGATGGAAGCATATTAAAGCAAGACTACAAAAAATAAATGTCCCCAAAACATTGATAGGTAATCTGAATAGGTCAAAAGACCTGGATCAAGTCTCGCATGTGTCACAACTGAGTATGCCATCGTCCCCCAGCAGCAGCGTCTCTGAAGAAGAAAAAGAAGAGAACAAACGGCCAACCTTATCCACGTGTCTCTAAAATACGCAAATGGCTAACATATTAAGTTAACGCTATTATGACATTTCTAACCCCGCCTCCTATGGTGGCGTTAATAGACTCTACAAAGGTGTTTACGGAGTAAGGAAAAAAGATGTTGAGCGGTTTTTGCGGGAACAGGATGCTTATACACTTCATAAACCGGTGAGAAAAAGGTTTAAAACGGCCAAGACAACCGCGGATTCGATTGACTCTATTTGGCAAGCGGATTTAACAGACATACAAAGATATTCAGTATATAATGACGGATACCGCTACATCCTATTCATAATAGATGTATTCTCTAGATATCTGTGGCTAATTCCCTTGAAAAATAAATCGCCTGAAACAGTTGCTAAAGCCACCAAAACGTTGATGTTAAAAGAAGAAAGGGTTCCTGGCTATTTTTGTACGGAAATGGGGAAAGAATTTATGGGTCGCGCTTTTCAGAACATGCTGACAGAGTTTAATATCAGTTACTACACTAGCAGTTCTATACATAAGGCCTCTTTAGCTGAGAGAGTTCAATGTACCATAAAGGAACGCATGCATCGCTATTTTACACATAAAAACACATACAGATATATATAAACGTTCTCGGGTCAATGGCATCGTCATACAACCGTTCACACCACCGTACGATTGGCACAACATCTAACGAAGTTTTAGAAAGAGGTTCGCTGCCAGAGGTGAGAAGAGATGGAGCACCACCACCGCAATCTACACATTTGAAAATCAATGATTATGTAAGGCTATCACGTTAGGGAAATAAATTCGCGAAGGGATTTGAGCAAGGATGGACACGTGAGATTTTTAAAGTTCGTGCTATGAGACCTAACGGTGAGATAATGATGTATTACGTTGAAGATTTGAATGGGGAAGAGATCGCTGGAGGCTTTTACCGCGAGGAGTTGCCGAAAGTGACATTTAATTTAGGAAAAGGTGTTTAAAATTGAAAAAATTTTAGGCAGGAAAGGTTCAGGAAAGAGAGAAATGTACCTGGTGAAATGGCTGGATTACCCAGAAAGCTTCCACACCAATATAAAATCTGCTGTAATAATGAAGCTTAATTAGTATGCAACATAGCGCCTAGCCACTTCTATGTCATACTCCCGTCCTCTTCTTCTCTGTCTGTACATCCTAACAACACCCTCGCGAACTTTGTGACAGAACTCCACGGACCCAGTGAATTGGGTCGTGATTCGTACGAGGTGAGTTTATGTGAAATCCAGTGAGTCTCACAATTTTTAACTCTTGAAAATGAGCAAATCATATTTCTGATGAGTGTGAAAAATTAGGCAAAACCTTAGACAATACTATTCGTTCAGTCCTGTTCGGTGAGGAACAGTACTATAGCACAAATGTATCGCTAGGAATCGGTCATCATGACACAGCCATGGACATTGTGACGGGGTTAAACAAGAGTCTTGAAAAGTCGTATCTGACAAACGATTTACTTTTTGAAGTCGTAAACGTAGACACGCCTGCATGCACATTGAAGTTAAAGTCAACGCTTAGTAGAAATATTAAAGATAAAGAGCTGTTCACAATTGTGGCCGAGGGCCGATATAGCGCAGCTCTCCAAAGAGATACCTTTCACGAGGCACAGCATGACATGTCCAGCTTAATGTATCAATTGAAGATGGAGAAATTGGGTGAAAGCTCTCCACCTCCAAACATGTGCTATATTTACAGCAATATCGTAGACGCGCCTGCTGCACATTGCACACATCCCCAACCATAAAGGGAAAAGTTTGATCATTACATATGACAAGCCCCATTATGTGAATGTTACGACTAATCTATTAACCAAGATCTCGATATATATAAGAACGAGTGAGGGAAAAAAAATTTCATTCGGTGATGGGAGCTTAACAGTGAAACCACACCCGAAGGCCATTCACAGTCTACCGAGGAGTGAGATACCAGCGTGGTAGTGGGCTTGGATCCATTTTTTCATCCATACTACGCACCGCTGTCCCACTGTTGAAGAGGGGTGCCAAGTACCTAGGGCGGAAGGCGCTACAAACAGGTTTTAACGCGGCAGAATACATAATGTGTGGAACTAAGCCTAAAGGATCTCTAAAAAAAAATTTAAAACGTACACGGGACGAAATCATCAAAGATGCAGAGAGAAAAATGCGTGGTGGCGGAAAGAAGAGATCTGCCAGGAAGAAGGGGTTACCATCACGTGGCACTAAACGTAAAAGGAAATAAAAAAAGAAGTGCTCTAAACGTATGAAACGTATGGCTGATCATTTTTTAACTGATATAAGCTGAGGACACTACTCTCACGAATCATAGGCTGATTACTAGTTGTCGAGAGTGGTGGCACTATTTCTAACTAGTCATGGCGCGTTTCATCCATCAGTGTAGTTCACAATGCTGTAAATCGGAACTGTCCCTCTTTGATATGCCCCCCACTCAGGTCTCTATTGAGCATAGCGACTTTATTACAATTAACCCATTAAACACAATTAGTTCGCCGAGTGCCCCTATAGAATTCGTGATACCCAGCTCAGGCCCTTACTTTTTTGACCCGAGCTGCATGCACATGTACGCTAAACTACGTATAGCCCATTCTGATGGAACGGACTGCGATGATAGTTACTCTGCATACCCTGAAACCAACTTTTTTCACTCCATATTCAACCAGTGTGAGGTGTATTTAAATCAGTTTAACATCAAAGCAGGAACGGGGTATTATCACCTACCAGCCTATCTGGAAAATGTCCTCAACTTTTGAAAAGAAACGAAGGACACCTTTTTAACCGCCGAGGGATATTACCATGCTAAAGATGAAAATGGTATAAAGGATAAATTTAAAAATTCTAAAAAAAAGATATACGAATGTTTTGGACGTCTTCATACAGATTTCACATTCCAGGAGAAACTGCTTATGAACGAGGTGGATATGAAGTTGAAGCTTACTCGCACGATTCCTGAGATCTGCATAAATCTGGGGTCTAATCAAGAAGAGGGCGCGAAACCCTTTGTGATTCACATAATGGGGGCGTATTTGCTTATACGCCGAGTGAAATTAAGTTCGCCAAAACAAATAGAAATTTAGAAAGACAATACACGCCACAGTAAAATACCCAATTAACAGGGTACAGATCAAACTATACACGGTGCCCGCCTGGTTCGCCTCGAAGCAACTAGAAAACGTGGCCCTTGGAGTTCTACCTAAAAGGATATTAATTGGAATGCAGGACGACGCCTCGATGAATGGAAAATATAAAAAGAGTGCCTTTAAATTCGGCCTTAAAAATATAACTATACGTAAATGGCATCGCTTTGGGATGGACTATGATTACGGATTACTCATGAGACGCTGTGTTCCCGCTCTGCGCGAGAGCTTATAGTAGTCTGGCTCATAATACAGGTGGCTGTGATGAGCTTGGGTTTGGTGTAACGCAGAAAGAATTTGTCGAAGAATTTAACATTTATTCATTTGATATTACGCCTGACTTGTCTGCTGGCGTAATTCGCATTTAAGTCCACAACAGAGTAGGAATATCTCAGCCTATAAGTGTGCTAGTTTACCTCTAATCACAGGCACTAATATAAGTTGATTGTTTGAGGAACGTGTTCACAGACTTTTAAAATGGACGCGAATACACTCCAGACAGTAATGAAAAGTGACCGTTTTACACGCTCAAAATTTATCGGTGTGTTTGCGAAGAATGAAATATTGAAGTTGCCAACTACGAGAAACTGGTACAGGATTATTGTTAGCACCGACATTGTGGGGGGTGAGGGAATTCATTGGTTTGTAATCCATTTTAAAAATAGGGAAAGAATGGTCTATTTTGAATCACTCGGCACTCAGCCCTGGAATGATTCTGTGGTTGTGCAGTTTATCGAGCAAATACATGTACCTGAGATTGTGTGGAACCCGTATCGCTTTCAAGGATATTATAGCAACACGTGCGGTATGTACGCCCTCTCATTTCTCATGCACATGTCACGTGGGAAGGGATTTATAATTTTTTTAAAATTATTCGATTTCTGCAACACAGAAATGGACGATAAAAATGTATGCAGACAGATAAAAAAAAGGTTCCCACATGTTAGCATCTGCTGTATTGTAGCCATTGTCTTATTTAATGGACACTGGTTCCGCTTTGTACATGTTTCTACCATTTAATAAATTAAATGAAAATAAAATGTGTTTTGTTCTTAACCTCAAAAAAATACATTAGTTCCTCGATGGCCTGGCACTCGCTGGACCGGATGTGAGCCAATACCTCGACTTCTGTGTTCACAGCGCTGGTTTGGTTGTGGGGTAAAGCATCCATATCATTTATTCACCTTTCATCTAAACGAAAAGTAGCTATAACACGATCAAGTTCCGCATCGGTCCTATAAAGTTAAGTAAAAATAAAGAGCTACAAGAAGAGAAAATGCCACGAACTTAAAAAATTATAATAATGAAGCAGATAGTTCTTAAAAGTTTTGGTAATTTAAAAATCCTACTGCGGTGCTGTCTTTAAATTATCGAGAAAAGTACTATTAAAGCTCCACCATATATATATATATATATATACACATATATATATATGTGTGTATATATATATATATATATATATATATATATATACAAACTCAGAATGGTCCCATGAGAAACTTATGTTAAACACAGACCGCGCATGGAACAAGGAACTCTTCTGGGAAAATTAAATCCACTATAGTCCGAATAAGTAATGGTAAATGACAAATACCATAGTTTTTCTTTTTCATGATGCTAGCCCGACGTGGGCAACGGGTCTCTCGCAAAGAGGTCCCATAAATATAGCTTCCCTCACCAGCTATCTGCAAAGCAGACAGGATCCAGCTTTGGGACATGGATCTAGGGTTTAAAGCAAGCCTAGTCCCACTACATTCAGAACCTCTATATAAGTAAAAGACTCGTTGCATTCACGTCGGATTGAATAAATCAAAGAAAAAGGTGTAACTATTGTATTTTTAGCCAAAAAAACAAAACTTAAACCTCAACCGGGACATTGAGCGTCCACTTTTCAAGGCACGTAACACGTCCGTTTAATATACACAAACTCAGAATGGTCCCCTGAGAAACTTATATGTTAAACACAGACCGTGCATGGAACAAGGAACTCTTCTGGGAAAATTAAATCCATTATAGTCCGAATAAGTAATGGTAAATGACAAATACCATAGTTTTTCTTTTTCATGATGCTAGCCCGACGTGGGCAACGGGTCTCTCGCAAAGAGGTCCCATAAATATAGCTTCCCTCACCAGCTATCTGCAAAGCAGACAGGATCCAGCTTTGGGACATGGATCTAGGGTTTAAAGCAAGCCTAGTTCTTGTTCCATGCACGGTCTGTGTTTAACATATATATATATATATATATATATATATATATATATATATATGTGTGTGTGTGGTGGAGTTTTAATAATATATATAATATATACTGTATGTGTGTGTGTGTGGTGGAGTTTTAATAATACTTTCTGGATAATTTAAAGACAGCACCGCAGTAGGATTATATATATATATATATATATGCCGAAATAATCACGAAAGAAACAGACAATAATTAAAAACATAATGGGATTAATTTTTTTCGTTGTAGAAAAATTGAGAATAAAAGTAGGTTAGACTAAAGGCGAATTGTAACCACAAGCAGATATCCTGACAGTTTTCAAAAGTAAGAGTGCTAAGACATCGTCTGCCTGCAACGGGACTCGAGCCCGCATGCAATTCTTAATAGTTTTTCATATTTCTAAAATCTTATCTGTAGAACTTTCTATAAATTTTTAAATTATCGAGTAATGTAAAAATAAAAACACCATATATATACACCGAAATAACCACGAAGGAAACAGACAATAATTAAAAACATAATGGGATTAATTTTTTCGTTGTAGAAAAATTCAGAAGAAAAGGAAATTAGATTACTAATTACACTGCCGAACAAAAAAAAAATCTTTTGCTGCTGATTTAATTCTAAGACCTGTTTCTGGATAATATTGATGTGCTGATTTCAGAAATCACCTTAGATTTTGTCCATCACATCAGGTTTTCGTGCAATGCAATATGCCTCTTTTGGGTGAGCCATGAAGGGCGCTTATCAAAATTGATGATTTTTGAGACCTGTTAACAGCTGTTTTGCTGCTAAAATTTTATCTGTGGATAAGAAAACTGATGAAAGATCCGCAGTTCAGTAACTCAATGACCGAAACGGAGGCAAGAGCTTGGAATGCTTTTGTGGCAGTAGTTAAGAACTTCCTAGGAAACAAAAAGTCTGAAAATTATAAAGATCTTGTAAAGGATTTACTTGTAAACTTTCAGCAGTTGGGTTGCAACATGAGCATTAAAGTTCACTATCTCAACAGTCATCTGGATAAATTTCCAGAAAATCTTGGTGATGTTAGTGAAGAGCAAGGTGAAAGGTCCCACCAAGATATCAAAGTGATGGAAGAACGATACCAAGGAAGATTGGATACCCATATGATGGCTGACTACTGCTGGAGCCTGCAAAGAGATTGTCTTGACATCTCTCATTCTAGGAAGTCCTATAAGAGAAAATTTATCAGCACTGAAAAGTAAGAAAACAAGAAAAAGACAATGTTAAGAAAACTGGTCCCGTGCTTGCTTTAATATGGATTCATTTTTTGCTTATTTAAACACTTTTAATCACTTTGTGTCAATATTACCATTGTATATTAAAGTTCACTCCCTGCACAATTGTTTACTTTTCCATGCTGATTCTGAGTATGTAAAAACTTATTTTTTGAAAAGAAAAAAAATTGGGCATAACCCTGCCAAAATGCGATATCTCCAAAATATCCGTATTTGATTGCTCGAAAACCTGACGTGATAGGCAAAAACTAAGGTGATTTTTGAAATCAGCACACCAAAGTTACCTAAAAACAGGTGTTAGAATTAAATCAGCAAAATTGGTGTTGGGCATTGTTATAAGCGAGAAAGAATACATCTTTAAATTTTCGATAAATGTATTATTAAAGCTGTACCATATATATATATATATATATATATTAGGATGGTCCTTAAAAATGAACTTTTGAATTGTCACGCTCCCAACCCGAGAAAAGATTGTACTCCTACTAAAGACACTTACGAAGAATTTTTATGAACCTAATTCTATTATAAGGAGTCGCGCAAAGCCGTTGCACTTCCCAACAAAAGAACCCCAGTCTGTCCTGGTGCGTTGGTGTGTTCGGTTCTGTCGGAAACTGAATTCTTGTTTTTTCATGTAGCGGTTAACGAACGTGTTCAAGTTAAAGCATTACATATGTTATTTATTTTATCAATGTCATTATTTATAGTTATTTTTATTACAATTAGTTCAATGAACATACTGTAACCAAGAAATATATAATCATTTAAAAAATTAAAACACCTTCTTCCACTTATTAATAGTGATGAACATTTCGTAAACCTAAGTCATCATTTATTAATTTCATAATTATATAATGGCACCGTAGTCTGCATGTATGATATTTACTTAATCGAAAGTACATCACTAACAAGTCACGTTAGCCCTGTTCAAAAATCAACTTTTTCTTATTTTCATAGGTTTCTGTACTTTTTCCCATGCTTTTTGACCTGAAAAGGCCGAAAATCACAACCATTTTGACCTAGGTTGTTGGGAAGCATTGCCGCATGGAGCTTTAAGTTTCTGCCTTGAAATCGGCCAAAAGCATCAGTTCCGGGGTCCCTTGAATCATGTTTTGCACTATAACTTTTTATCTAAACAAGATAGAGCAACAAAATAGGCACCAAATTAAAGTGTTTTTAATCCTCTTTCTAACTTATACAATTATGATAGTCTTGGAACAAGAAATGGCACATTGGTACATACAAAGATTTCAGAATATCACAAAATTCGTTTTCTCACACTCAAGACAGACATGGCGCCTTATTCATGACACAAATTTGAGATTAACATTTTGTCACAAGTCTAATCGATCAAGAAGTGAAAGCATTACATGATGATTAATTTCATAATGACATTTACACAGTCAGTTGTTGAGAGTGTTTCTTGAAGCTGTCAAAGCGGCGTCTGTTGAACTCCACAGCTTGAAGGAGATAGTCCCTTTGCTTGGCATCTGTTGTTATGACATTTGCAAAGTCGCTCATCATCTTGACACACGTTCAGCAATGTCATTCACCGCTTTCAGATTCTTAACATAGTCCAACGCTTTTCTGTAGTCCTCATTCTGTGGCCAAGACGTGACAGGTTCCAGAAGCCACTCGGATCCAATGTTCAGTGTGTCCAGCAGGAAATGTGATTCTGGGCCAATGAGATCAACCAGGGTGGTCTTAGCTGTGACTCTCTGGAATAGAGGCTTTCCTGTTCTGAAGCTGTCTGGCTTCTCAGTGGCATGTAACTGGGCAGCAATGTCGTGCTTCAATGTGTCACTCAATCTACTGCTGAACAGGGCAAATGGCACGACTTCCTGCGTCAGGTACCATTTGTGGTTTTCCATCTTATTAAGTACTGCATCAGCAAGCTCTGGGTCAGTTTTCTTGTACTTCAACATGTCCTGGATTAGACTTAGATCATTCACGGGAGCATCTGCAGCAGACATTGACATCATCCATACAGGAGTGTAGAACAGCGCAAGGAAGGTGTTGAGTCTTTCCAGCTTTGATACAGTGTCTTCGTCGTACTCAAGTTGATCTGCAAACATCAGCATTTTCATGGAGTACAGGTTTCTGGCCATCCATCTGGCCTGAGGAATGGCGCCTGGTCGACTCCAGTGAATACTTCGAGGAGGCGTTCCTCCAAGAACAATGACTGTCAGTTCAGCCATTTCCCTGTAGTCGGCTCTTGGAAGCCTTTCTGCTGTTAGAATGTCTTGGAGTATTTCTTCACTGTTCTTCTTCTTTTCCTTCAGCCATTTGCTGTTGATAGCCAGCATCTTTGGGTTTTCCTTGGACAAGTCCGTCGAAACATCCTTCAGATGCTCAAACCAGGGATTATCTGGCCCCTTCACCTTCCCAAACAGCTTCTCCCAAACTGCTCCTACTAGGATTTCCAGGATGTGATGTCGACAGGCCAGATAAAACACCTTTTTGTTCAGCATTTTCTCTAGCAGTTTGGCAGCTCCTCTGTGAACTCCACTGTTACTGGATGTAGTGTCAAAAACAAGGGCAGTAACATTATCCGTAAGTTCCCATGTCTCCAGTAAATCCATTGAAGCCTCAGCCTGAGCTGTGCCAGAAGAATTGTCGATGACAGGTACTCCCAATAACTTTCCTTCAGTGTATGAAGGTGGACCAGACACTAGCACAGCTAAAGTCTCTGAGGTACTTCCAGGTTCACTGCCCAAGACATCTTTGAGCAACTTTCCATCCCAGTGTAAGGCAGCGTACTGTGGGGGGTTTTCACAAAACTTGGACATGTGACTCTGGCTGATATTATACCTGGACAGCATTCTGTTGCGACGTGTTGTTGAGGTTGAGATGACGAAGTTATCCAGATCAGCCCCTCCAGCTTTCAAGGTGGCAGAAACCATGGCAGTAACTTGATTGTCTGATAAACCAAGACGATCAGCTGTATTGCAGATGACATCACATTCCATGACCTTTCTTGGAAACGTCAAAGTCACACTAGTCACAGTGTCTTGATGGTGAGAACATCCAGGACGAGGCTGATGGTAATCCATGTCCTCTGTGTTAGCGTCGTTGTCAGTTGAGTCACCCCAGGTAATGTCATCCACATGAACAACTGCCTCTTGTTCTGCTGCAGCTGTAAAATAGTACAACATGTTAAGACAATAATTGTTAAGTACATGCTAAATATCGCAATGGAGTAAAACTTAAAACTTTTTGTAACGTTCAAAGTAATTAGTTTTACCTTGTTCTTGTCTATGCTGCAGTCTTGCATTCCTCGCTGCTTGCTGCAGGGATCTTGTCTCAAAAATCTTGTCATGACCAGACATATGACCTTTCCTCTCAGTCTTTTGGTCTTCGTAGAACCTGATATCCTCATCTTTCTTCTCTCTGGATAACAGTCTGTTGTTCTGTATTTCCTGGATTGCATCTGGAGCTCCTATATCGAACAGGCTGTCTAATTCCAGCACAAATGCTCCTCTTTTTCCTCCAGGGTTACTTGCTCTTCCTTTGCTTTTCACCAGAGCACGCTGTTTCTCATGTAGTTTCATGAAGAGCGTCATTGCGTTGTACTTGGTCATTGTCTTGATCCTAGCCATCTGCCAGAATGGGATGATAGATTCAACTGTTTCATATGCAAGGTCTTGAACCATGGGCCTCCCTGCATTTTCCGGTAAATTCTGAAGATTAAGGAAATACTGGAACGCCTGTCTGTTGGTGGGAAGCTGGGAACCACTGATAAAAGCTGAAGGGTATCCAACCAGGAAAGTTTCAGTGAGAGATCTGGTAGATGGCCCAGTTGACACCTGCCTGTGGACAGTACGTGGAGGTTCTGAGATATCAACTGTGCGCCCACGGAGCTCCCTCAGCTCTTTGCTTAATGCCATTGTGAAGTTGTAACTTGTAGATGGTTTTCTAGATTCTGATTGAGTTTCTGTTGTTTCCTGAAAAATGATAGATAATTAATTATTATTATTATTATTATTAATTATTATTTATTTTATTATTATTATTATTATTATTATTATTATCATTATTATTATTTACTAATTTTATGCTCTTTCATTTGATACCTAATTTGTTGCTCTATCTTGTTTAGATCAAAAGTTAAAGTGCCAAACATAATTCAAGGGACCCCGGAATTGGCGCTTTGGCCGATTTCAAGGCAGAAAATTTAAAGCTCCATGCGGCAATGCTTCCCAACATCCTAGGTCAAAATAGTTGTGATTTTCGGCTTTTTCAGGTCAAACAGCATGGGAAAATGTACAGAAACCTATGAAAATAAGAAAAAGTTGATTTTTGAACAGGCCTAAAGTCACGTGTAAATTCAGTAAGCATTCCATTCTCATGGTAAAGTGAATATTTGCGGATTATCATGGGAGTTTTGTTTATGTTGTGGATGTATTAATATCAACAATTATGAGTCGGAGATCATTCTTTGGTTATTGACTTTTATTGTGTGAGTTATCTAATCGGAATTTTTATTCATTTCAGCGTTATTAAGTAGTTTTCACAATGTCAAAGATTAAACCTAACACTCCATTTCTAATGGAGCACTGGCAGGAAAAACTTATAGGGGCAAAATTGCCTTCGAATGGTGAAGTGTTCAGTATTCCTTCATCTTCACCAAAATGAAAAAAGAACTGTAAAAGATAGTGTGAAAGAGGTACTTCTGGACGTAGAAAAGTTTTGGAATCGAGCGCGAATTCCTATCAAACGCACAGACCACTCAATGGAAAAGTTAAATAAATTATTTGTTAAGTGGCAGAGACTAAAGAAAAGCATGAAGAGGAGGTCAGAAACGCAGATCAAGAACGAAGAGGAATTCACGAGAGAATCAAAAAACCTTTTTGATATCGCTCATGAAAACGCACTTGCCATGATAAAACTTCCTGAAGATCGAGCTTTCTTGTTGGCTCAAAGAGAACCTGGTCGCAAAGAATCTATGGCTGGGATTGATATGGTCCTTGTTCGGAAGGAGGAAGCGGCTATCAAGCGGAGGCTCAAATATGCGGAATATCAGGCTGCTGTGGCTTCCCGAGACAAAGCAAAAACCTCAACTGCACATTTGGAAAGCTCTTCCAGTGAAAATAACAGTAGTATTTCCAGTGATGCCGAGGAATCGGGTACAGAGAAGGAAGAATTCGGTGCAGTAGCAGGTGGCTCTTCACATACAAAGCGTCGACGTGCAACGAACGCTATCATGACTCCTAATCCAGCATCAACCCTTGATCGCACGAATGTTAATGATCGCTCAGCAGCCTTCATGTTGGCAGCTACTGCACAGGGACTTGGTCATGACGTATCGGAGCTAGTTATTAACCGTTCTAGTGTGAGGCGGTATAAACAGCAGCATCGCTCTTTAACGGCTCAACACATAATGGAAGAGTTCAACACTGACTGTCCTATCATTATTCATTGGGATGAAAAAATTCTCCCGGACCTCACTGGTCAAGCCAACATCCATCGTCTCCCTGTCTTAGTCTCCAACAAAGACACGTGTCAGCTCCTTGGTGTTCCAAAACTCTTCCGGAACAGGAGAAGAGCAATCTCAAGCTATTGTGAACCAGCTCCAAAAGTGGGGGCTTGAGCAGTCCGTTGTTGGGATGAGTTTTGATACTACCGCTTCAAATACTGGCTATCGCGAAGGAACTTCCGTTCTCCTCGAGCAAAAACTAGGGAAAAACCTCCTGCATTTTCCATGCCGTCATCATTTTATGGAAATGGTGTTTGGAGCTATTTTCGGGTCTTATTTTGGAGCACCGTCTGGCCCTCAAGTACCTTTATTCATGCGCTTCAAGAAGTTTTGGCCTCAAATTGATCAGTCCAAATATAAGACGGCTGCAGATGACATCGACGACGAAGAGAATAGGTCATTAACTTCTTTTGCTTGCAAGATGCTACAGGAAGGAACAGTTCGAGATGATTACAAAGAATTCCTGAAGCTGGCACTTCTTTTCTTGGGCCATAACTCTTGGGATGGAAAAGAAATTCGCTTTAAAACTCCAGGAGCCATGCATCACGCCCGATGGATGGCTAAGGTTCTCTACTCCATCAAGGTATGGTTGTTTCAAAGTCAATTTCAACTAACTACCAAAGAAGAAAGGGCCCTAAACGAAATTTCTTTCTTTGCTGTCCGAATTTACATGAAAGCATCGTTTCGTGCTTCTGTTTCTGTATCTGCTCCGCATGAAGACCTTATTCGCCTTAAGAAACTTCAGAGATACCCAAATACAGTAAGATCATCGCAGAAGCTGCCATTAGAAAATTCAGCTCACATCTCTGGTATCTGTCAGAGGAAATGCTGCCCCTTGCATTATTCGACGAAGACATTCCTGTAAGCGTTAAGCGTGAGATGGTTCAGGCCATGGGGACCAAAGAAGGAAGTGATGGTTGTCCTAAGCGGATCTAGCTTCCACATAATGCTCAGGTCAGCCTTGTTGACTTAACATCAAAAAACTCAGTTAAGTTTCTCAGAAGTTTCAGACGAATAAATATAAATAAATATAAATGCAACAGATGTAATAATAAAGGTAATATTATAAATTTAATAATTAGGGTAAAGGTAATAATAATAAATGTCAAAAAATGTAAATGCAATAATAAATGCAGTAATTATGTCAAAATATTAGAATCTGTATGTATACAGTGTAGAACAAGAAGATAGTTTTCATTTGTGGGAATGTACTTATAAGCGGACCCTGTAATAAAATGCCCTTCCGGTGTCGGGAGAACGGTATCTAACCTAGGTGCGAATTTCTCAATGGTCTCTGGATTGTTTCCTAATCGGCTTTTTTCATTCGTTTTTCGGTTTATAAGTTATGTATAATAAACAACAATGTAATAACCAATGTAATAATAAATTTATAATTTCTGTAATAAATAATGATGCAATATTAAATGTAATAAATTTAATAATAAATGTAATAATTATATAAAAAAATAAAAAATAATAGAATCTGTATGTTTAGAACAGGAAGATAGTTTTAAATTTGCGGGAATGTACTTAATGAAAATGCCCTTCCGGTGTCGGGAGAATGGGATCTAACCTAGGTGCGAATTTCTTAACGGTCGGTCCCTGGACTGTTTTTCCCTCTTGTTTTGGTTCATTCGTGTTTCTGTATCCACCCGAGGAGGATGCCAGTGGGCGTCGAAACTGTCGTGGAAATAAACTCTGTCCTTTAGAGTCGGTTTTTATTTTCATATTTTGACATTCACGTAGAAAAAAGTGAATTTTTTTGCATTTATTATCTACCATTCGTGAAAGGATGTTTACACTCAGCCTTAGACCTACAGTTTGACACAGGTCATTAGGCTACCCTGGCTACCAACCGTGGAAGGTTGTTTACACTCCACCTTAGACCTACAGTTTAACACGGATCATTAGGTCACCTTGGCTAGCAACCGCGGAAGGACGCGCCGCCGCCGGGTCTCGAGGTCGACGCATATAATCGTGTGTGCGTAATATTTTATGGGCGTATAGACGGGTGTGTACGTGCCAAAACGAAGTATACACTGTGCCAACTGGCTGATAATGTCTGGAGGCACTGGATGATTAAGCCGCCTGGCAGATTAGGGGCCCTATAAGACAACGGCCGCTCAGCTGAAGTCTTAATATGCGCTTGACTCCTGTCAAGCGATCACCTGTCCTCCTCTCTCTCTCTCCTTCTCCTCTCTCTTAGGTTAGGGTGTGAGGCCGTCTCAACTTCTCCCCCAAAGACGTCTTCCCCAGCGGGAGTTCATTGCAACTTGGAGGATAACTCCGCCTCCAAGTTGCATAACCCCTTGTTGCTCTTGCAGCAATCCCTTCACCCTTTATGGGGGTGCCTTGCTACAGGGGGGTTTGGCACTGGTACTGTGGGGTACCTTGCAATAAGGGGGATGGGAGGGGTTGGCACTGGCACTGTGGGGTGCCTTGCAATAAGGGGGATGGGAGAGGTTGGCACTCTTGCAACATTGATCAACATTTGCAATTGCATTGCACACTCTCCTTTTGCGCCCATACTACTAAGCTTAATATAGTTGTATTTTCGATACATTTCTTATACAGGGTGTCCCAAAAGTCCCTATCTATTTTGTTGAAATAGGCTGAATTTCAAATGAATGCTTTAATGACATGATTGCATGCACCTTTCTAGACAAATACATGCATTAGATTTCTATTTTAATTATTTTTAAATTTTTAATTAATTTTTTCAGATCATATCATTGGTGATGGATGTGCATGACTGAACGCGTTATGATAGTAACATGTCGCATCAGAGGAATGAAATGTGAAATTAGAGACCGATTCTCAAGAAGGTTTCATAAGCCTGGACCGACAGATAAAGCAATTCGTGAATTGGTGAACAAATTCAAAAGGACTGGATTGTGCATGATGAAGGAAGAAGTGGACGCCCAAGAACAGTACAACAAAACATTGAATCTGTTCGCATAATGTTCGAAGACGATCAAAGAATGTCAGTTCGCCAAGCATCCCACAGATTGACCATACCCAAAACAACTGTTCACAGCTTACACGTGGAAGATTTTCCAAAAGAGAGCAGCATGTGTGCGGAACTGGTCGAACAAATCCAAAATAACAATTTAATGGACCACATTTTGTTTAGTGATGAGGCGACTTTTCACACCTGTGGTAAAATCAATCGACGTAATTGTCGCATCTGGGCTAATGAAAACCCAACTGAGTTCACTGAATGGGAAAGAAATTCACCTAAAGTCAACGTGTGGCTTGGAATGACGAAGTCTAAGATTTACGGGCCCTTTTTCTTTGCAGAGGCTACAGTGACAGGGCCTGTTTACTTTGATATGCTTCAAAATTTTCTAGAACCTCAACTTCTTGAAGATGGCATTCTCGACAATGTAGTCTTTCAGCAGGATGGGGCACCATGTCATTATGCCAGAATTGTTCAGACATACCTAAACGAGCGTTTTCCAATTCGTTGGATTGGACGTGGGGGAAATAGGCCCTGGGCAGCGCGATCTCCGGATTTGACCCCATTGGATTTCTTTGCTTGGGGTTTCATTAAATCAGAGGTCTATCGCAGAAATATTCGAGATTTACCAGATCTGCGGGATCGCATTAGGCAAGCAGTTGAGAAAATAACCCCTGAAATGCTCGAAATGTGTTCGCAATGCAGCTGACCGCTTTGAGATTTGCAGAGATACAGATGGAGCACATGTGGAAACTACTAATTAAAGATTTTAATGGTGTAATACTTGTAATTTGTATAGAAATTCATCTGTATTCAGGTCAGTGTGACATTTATTTGAAATTAAGCCTATTTCAACAAAATAGATAGGGACTTTTGGGACACCCTGTATAATAGTCTAGTCATATAAGCCTTGTCATGATATATATCATCTTGTGATAAGTACATGTAAATGTGATTTATATGTTCAAGCGTGACGATTTCCATTTATTTATTTATACATTCATTCATTTATTTATTTAAACAAGTACAAGGAAGCTGTAAACACTGCACACATAAGCACAGAAAACACTGCACGCATGGACGTAGCTAAGGCATTTTCTACTTGAATGACACGTTCATATGAACAACTGATTCCTAGCTTTGCCACCTGGTCCACCAGTTTTTTGCTGCGAGTTTGGATGTGCAGATTCATACCAGCGTACAATGGCAATGGAGGCTCGCGGTCAAGTGTGTGACGTTGGTGTTCGGTATTGATGTCTACTCTTTTCTTGCAGTTGTGGACCATTAGCTGTGCCAATGTTAGACAGGCTTGTGAATCATCTACTGACGCTGACAAGTTTGGGCCATATAGAATCATTGAGAGTAGTAGTCGTGTACTGGATACAATTGCTTCCTGGCATCCAGGCTCAAAACTGCCTGGAAATTTTACACACTCCTTAAAGATTTCTTCTCTGCATATTTTAGCAACTTTTGCAAACAATTTTGCTTCATCCTCATAATCGTGAAAGAGGAAAGCATCCTTGAGAAAATGTTGAATGCCTTCTGGAAATGCAAGAATTGTACTTTTGCCATCCATTTGCTCCTGTAGTCCGGAGTCTCTGAAGTGATTGAGTATTTGTTCTTTCAAGCGTGTTTTGTTGAAGGAAATGTCAAGACCAAAGTCCTTGAGGCGTTTCTCATAAGGGGTTCCAAAAAACCTTAGCCCCCCCCCCATTTGCAGCTTAAATGTTTACTTATATCGAAATAGTTTTTAGTGATTATAAAACTATATAAAATTCTTTATTTATTGCAGGTATTAAAATTACTCTAGCTGATAAAGTGATAATATAATGGCTTCTCAATTAATTAGTGATTCGGAGAGGCAACGTGTGATAGATCGCATACGAGCAATAACATTTCGGGAAGCTCTTGATGCTGGAGCCACCTTTATAACACGTTCATGGGTTGCCAAAAAGTTGCGAAGAAGTGAGGATTTCGTCAAAAGAAATTGGAATAAAACTTTGGATGAATGTGAAATGGATACAACCAAATCTGGGAGCCCAAATTTGCCACTCTCTCAGGAAACAAAGGACATCATTGAAAGCGGTACGCGTGAGCGGAAAAACAGCTGTGCTAAACTTTCTAGAGAGATCGAAGTGTTGAGAGGAAAGATCGTTAGTGGTGAGATCATTCGACTGTACCATCATAGGCAAGGTTTAAAGCCTTGGCATGAACTTCCAAAGCCAAGAAAAACTCAACTTAACATCAATAACAGAATGTGGTTTGCCCATTATCTTCAAGATTGGGATTTGGATGATTTCATGCATTTAGCTGTCTCCGATGAATTTTTTGTTTACGTAACACGTCGGCCTAACTACCAAAATGATCGAGTGTGGGCCACAACACCAGATGAAATCGATGACAATGAACATTACCGCGAATTATTAAAAAGTCCAGACTGTGTTGGTGTGTTTGTTTTGTTCACTGCAAAGAAGCTCATGTGGGTGCTGAAGCCAAATGGTAAGAGTTGGGATGGACAGTATTTTCGTGATATTATTCTATCCCAGCATGTCATTCCTTTTCTAAGAAACCCAAACAATGTTATGGATGTCGATCAGGTCACACTTCTGCACGATAAGGCCCCCTGCTTTAAGACATTAGCCACTCAACAGTTGTTGCGGAACCATGAGATCGATTTCTTTGGAAATGAAGAATGGCCAGGAAATTCTTCTGACCTGAACGTCTGTGAACACATTGGATCAGTTATAAAGGACAAGGTTGAATGTCTCTTGTTTCAAGAACCTGCAGCAAATCGATTTTCGAAGGATACAATGACGCAACACATTGAAACTGTTTTAGAAAATTTGCGTAACGATCAAGATCTATTCACATCCCTTTGGCAAGCTACCCAAAGCGAATTCAGGCTCTCTTGGAAGCCAATGGCGGGAACACCAAGTTTTAATTGTTTCTCATTAAATGCAGGATTAAATTCTCTTTTGTAAGGTATGTTTAGTTTTACTGTACCTCTAATGGTTTAGGCCATGGGCGGGGAGGCGAAGGTTTATTGGAGCCCCGTACATGTCATGAATCTTTGACAGCTTGAAGAGAAAGGTTCCTTCCACTGCTGATTTCTCCATATATGTCACAAGCTCGACGAATGCCCTTGCTTTGGCCATTTTGACATTTGCTGCAGCAGCTCTTTGCAATGGATTGTTTTGACTTTGGAAGGATCGGTAACGATTTCTGTATTTGGTCAAACAAGCCAGGTGATACTTGGCTTCATTTGCTACCAAATCACCACATAATACTTTTGAAAGTAATTTGGTATCTTGCATTTCTTTTGCCGTTAACCGAATGTGATTATCAGCTTCAAAAGTGGCAAACTCGTGCAGAATAAGGCCGCCATCTTCACAAAAGATAGAGATCCTTGTACTGTTCTCAGTTGACTGGCGTTTGGTATGTCGCACACCACTTGAAGCCCCTGCCTCCTCATCTTGTGATTGCTTTTTATTTCTCGTTTTCTCTCTTTCTAATTTTGATTTGTTGAACTTCTGATGACATGTTCGATGCCAAGACGCTTTATTCTGCATGAAGCATAAGAATCAGTTGTTCATATGAACGTGTCATTCAAGTAGAAAATGCCTTAGCTACGTCCATGTGTGCAGTGTTTACAGCTTCCTTGTACTTGTTTAAATAAATAAATAAATAAATAAATAAATGAATGAATAAATAAATAAATGGAAATCGTCACTCTTGAACATATAAATCACATTTACATGTACTTATCACAAGATATTACATGTCATGACAAGGCTTATATACCTAAACTATTATATAAGAAATGTATCGAAAATACAACTATATTTAGCTGTATTAAATCATTTACAGCCTCAATCTTTTTTTCTTCAAAATTTATTTAAAAAATAATGATTTTATTGGATTCCTTGTACCAGAAAACTATAAAAAGACCTTTCATCCATGCTTTTATCTGGTCTAGTCGTTAAAATAAGACGATTTACAGATTTTGACGAGTCCACGGTGGCCATCTTGGATTTTACACCCTCAGTATGCACAGATTTTTTGGAGCATGGGATTTTTTTCATCCATATACGCATACAAACTCACTGTAAAAATTTGTTGCTTTTGTCACTCTTGTAATGATTTTTTCGCTAAGCCACCTGACTATTACACTCGGCAAGACCATACATGAAAAAGTCTCGTACACACTCAAGAACATTGCCGGCAAGCAGTGTTTGTAAACAGTTTGCGGAAAGAATTGCTGGAACACAAAACGGGAAAACAAAGCGATTTCGGCATATGTTTATATAATCTTTTTTCATTGTTTTCTGGTACTGAATCCATCCTGAAAGTGCGTCACACATGTTATTAAATATCCTGTGTGTATATATATATACAGGGTGTTTCATAACATGTGGGACTCACTTTCAGGGTGGATCAGGACCTGAAAACAATGAAAAAAGTTCATATAAACATGCCCAAAATCGCTTTGTTTCCGAGTTACAGCCCATTTTGTGTTCCAGCAATTCTTTTCGCAAACTGTTTACAAACACTGCTTGTCGACAATGTTTGTGAGTGTGTACGAGACATTTTTCATGTATGGTCTTACCGAATGTAATGTTTCGTACACTCTATGACATGTTTCAATATCGGTGAGTGTAGAGCCATCAGTTAGTCAGAGGTGCATCGCGGTGTTTCACTGTTCGTATTCGTAACTTCTTACCGTGAATAAATGCAAGCCAGTGAAAAAAAACTTAAAAGGTTTTGTGCTATTCAGTGATAGTGTGCATTTGAAATGAGAATGGAGGCTTATTCAAACAGAGAAATGGTAGACATGCATCTCATGGATGGACTTGCCGAGTGTAATGCGGCCGCAGCAAAACGTCTGTATGCGGAAAGGTTTCCGAATCGCCTTCTGCCAGATAAGAAGACCTTTCAGAGAACAGACGAGCGTCTTGGTGATACAGGATTCATTCAACAAGCGAGTTTCAGATGGTGGTAGACCAATCAGCGCCAGAACTGTTGAGTTGGAGAAGCAAGTCCTGAATCGCGTGGAGGAACATCCCGGTGTCAGCACCCAAAGAATAACAGCTTTACCCATATCCAGTGCCGGATTAAGACCTTTAGAGGCCCTAAGCACTTAAAAGATTTTGGTGCCCCATATATATGTAATTCAAAATATAAACAAAAATAAACCATAAAATAAAATTTTATTTTTTGAAATGAAACAAAACTTACAGTAAGATGGAAAATAATGTTTATTTTTGTATACTTCCACTTCATTTATATTTGAAAAGTTTTCTCCTACTTTTTTTAATTGCAAAGTCTTTGATCAGATCCTCAAAACTAATCTTACGTAACACATCTGCTACTATACTTAGTAGAGATAAGGCATCCAGCCTGCCTTGTTGCATAGTTGTTCTGTTGGTATTTTTAATATACTTCAACTGAGAAAATGAACGCTCAGCTGAGCAATTTGTGACCATTAATGTTAAAAATATACGAAAGGCAATTTCTACATTTGGGAAGGCACACTCAATATTGTCTTCTACAATTATTTTATAAAGTTCAGCAGCATGACTGAATCTTGTTTTTACATTTACTATAGCACACGAAAATATTTAATCTATATGTATTTTTAATATGGCGCTCAAAGATTTGATATAAACAAAATAATAACGCAAAGCGTAAAGTGTGTGATTACAACGAAATATATTTATTCTCTCAAAAGGGTTGTTGTTCACTACAAATTCAAACAATGAAAAAAAATAAATACTATATATGAATATATATAATTCAGTTTTCAACAGCTTATAGGCTATAAGCCGCGATTATAATAGTATAATAAATCCATGGTAAATCCGACAATGGAAAATTTCTGTGGTGCCCCCCTTCCCTTGATGCCCTAAGCACGGGCTTATTTTGCTTAATGGTTAATCCGGCCCTGCCCATATCACATTCAGAGAGTACAAGGCCTTACTGAAACTGATTTCCCACCACGAGAGGCTTTTTGTACTTGATTCCTTCAACAGTGTCCTAGCAATCCAATTTTTCTATCCTCCGTATTGTTTTCTGATGAGGCTACCTTCACAAGAAATGGCGTGATCAATTTTCATAACACTCATCACTGGGCCGAAGAGAATCTGCATGCCATCATCCAGTCAAGGCACCAACAACAATTTAGTATCAATGTATGGATACGACTTATTGCCGAAAACTTAGTCGGTCCTTTTTGTTTTGAATGGAAGATTAACAGAAGAATCCTATTCCAATTTTTTAAGGAATAATTTAAGCGATTTACGAGATGAAGTTCCTCTTGGTGTCTGATGTCGTATATGGTTTATGCATGACGCGGCTCTGCCTCATTTTAGTCGAGTAGCCAGATACGATTTGGATGAACATTTCCCTGATAAATGGATAGGCCGTGGAGGACCAATTGCGTGGCCTGCTCGCTCCCCGTACCTGAATCCACTCGATTTATACCTGTGGGGTCATCCGATATCCATCGTTTAGTGACACCCATTGACAACGTTGAAATGCTTCGCCAACGTGTAGAACAAGGATGCCAGAAAATCCGAGCAATACCTAGAATATTTGAACGCGTCAGGCAGACTATGACGAGTCGTGTTCAGGCATGTATTCAAGCGCAAGTCGGTCATTTTGAACACTTCCTTTAAAGGTAAGCGGATACTTGCTGGAACACATAACGGGCTGTAACTCGGAAACAAAGCGATTTCGGGCATATGTTTATATAAACTTTTTTCATTGTTTTCAGGTCCTGAATTTATCCTGAAAGTGCGTCCCACATGTTATGAAACACCCTCTGTGTATATATATATATATATATATAATATATATATATATATGCGCCTCGGTGGTGTAGTGGTTAGCGTCGCTGACTACGTAAACACTACATCCAGGCTACACAAGACTATAAACAGCATTACCCACTCTAACAGCGGCATTCACACCTCACACGCGGCTATCTGTCGCAGCCAAAATAATATCCCAACATACACACAACAAGCTAACATTCTAGTTAATCACTACGCAAAGCTAAGTCACTTAAACAGAGACACCAACCAGAAACACGCAGACAGACAAACAGCCAGACACAAGAAAACCTACAGACTCTACACGACCAATACACACTTCAATACAGACCAGACCGCCAAAATCATCAAAAACATTAAGAATTCGAAGGCTACTGGACCAGACAACATATCTAACATACACCTTAAACACTTGGGCCCACAAGGAATACTAGCTCTCACAAATATCAGCACATATTCATACCAACACTGTATTATTCCTGACATATGGAAACAAGGTAAAATTATTACACTACTCAAACCAAACAAAAATCCAACAGAACCACTTCCTATAGACCCATTACTTTAGTATGCACACCTTCCAAAGTAACAGAAAAACTAATCTTACAAATCACCAACCCACACATTTCACTATCGCCTACTCAACATGGATTCAGACCTCACCACTCAACCACGACATTACTCACTAACCTCACGCAGCACATCATGGATGGCATCAACTCCAGACGACCAGCTCAACGTACACTTTTAACAACAATAGACACTAGTAAAGCATTTGATGCTATCCCACGCTTCCCTCTCATAAACAAAATACTCAACATAAACATGCACAATAACACCAAAAGGTGGCTGAGCAACTATCTTTCAGGAAGATACTCACATGTCACATTTAATGGCAAGTCATCCAAAAACAAGCTTTTTCCGAACGGGGTCCCTGAAGGCTCTGTTCTCTCACCAACACTCTTCAACTTATACATGCATGACACTCCAACACCCATAGATAACAAGCTTACCTTATCATCATATGCAGATGACATCACTCTAACATCCACCCACAACAACATCGACACCGCTACAAATAACCTACAAACATACATAAACAGCATACAAGACTGGCTCACACACAATAGACTCAAAGTAGCGCTAACAAAATCAACCATCACCTTGCTTACAAGCAACACAAAAGAACACCAAGTAATTCCACAGCTTACACTAAACAACATCAACATTCCACGCACTCACAGGACCAAAATACTTGGGGTCACATACAACACATCATTATCTTTTGCAAACCACATTCAGGACATTAAAAACAAATGTACGTCAAGACTTAACACGCTTAGGGTACTAACAGGCACAAACTTTGGACACCAGCAGGAAACAACATCACTCATATACAAACAATATATTCGCTCAGTTATGGACTATGCTAGCCCATGCTGGGCACCCATTATCTCAAACACACACATAAACACCTTACAGACAATACAAAACAACGCACTTCGTATCATTACAGGATGCACTCAAACAACACCAATAGAACACCTGCACACAGAAACAAAAATACTGAAAGTTAGGGAACATTTAGACATGAGGGGAACACAATTCATGGCAGCAGCGACAACTAACCCACAACACCCTTGCCACTACATGTACAATCATGCACCAACACCTCGCACCATTAAGGTAACACCAGAGAGACATTATGACCAAATACTCCATTCCATACCACGTCCCACAGTATCACACAGTACAGAAAACACATGCACACACACCTAACCCACAAAGCACTGACACGACTCGGTCCGAATGCGGTCCTAGGTGCGAAGCCGCCACCCATTAACAGGTCAGAGATCAGCCTGAGCAGATCGGATCGAGTTAACTTAGCACGATTCCGATGTGGACATCACCCCAACTTACTAACATATAAACACAGACTAGACAACTCCATAGACGACACTTGCCACCTTTGCCAGGACACACCACAAACAATTGAACACATTATGACAGAGTGTACCGCTCTAGCACAACAACGAACACAACACAACATCACTAGTGCGCTGAACCTCTGGTCCACTCCGGAGAGGGCGATCGGTTACCTGCGTGCCGCCCGCTTGCTCGATCAGGGTGGGCTGATCGGCTAAACAACAACAACGAATCCATCGGCCCGGGGTTCGAGACCCGACGGCAGCCGGCGCGCAGCAAAACCCAGCTATTCATCCTTCCACACAATAAAGAAAGAGGTTGGTAGATAAATGGGTACCCTAGGTGGCCTAGTGGTTAAGGCGCTGGGCTGCTGATGGGGCGTGGTTCGGATTCCACGTTAAACTGTAGGTCTAAGGTGGAGTGAAAAGCTTGACCTTCGTCAGCATCAACAATTCGGGCGGAAGCTAACCAAAGGTTAAAGGTATATATATAAAACCTTGTTAACCTTGTTTAGGTTCCGTGCGTCGGTCTCTCTTCACACGAAGGTCAAGCTGGTGGCCCCGCCTCCAATCCCGGCTTGGTGAGGAGCGAGTTGCTCTCCTGCGTTCTCCATCGTACATAGCCAGGTACACCCGGCTCATCTGGTACCGTCCTGAGCCAGGCATCTAGTCTTCTCTTGAAGACTTCAACTTTGACCCCTGTAATGTTTTTGAGGTCCTTTGGAAGCTGGTTGAAAATTCTTGGCCCCCTGACAACCAAGCTATTTTCCTTCAGAGTTGAGAAGGTCCCTTTTCGGGCCTTTAATTTCGGAACACTGCACATTCTACCTTTCCTTTTTTCGAGCGTTGTCTGAATGGTAATTGGATTTAGTTTGAAGTTTGGTACCAGTTTTTTCATCATTTTCCATATTTTCCATGCTATACCTCTCTCTTCTTCTTTCCAGGGAGAACAGATTTAGTTTACATAGTCTTTCCCAGTAGTTGAGTTCTTTGCACCCATCAATCTTGGCTGTGAAATGTCTCTGCGTTTCTTCTAGTTTATTAATTTCTTCCTTTTAATGTGGGGACGTCAAAACTGAGCAGCATTCAAGTTTTGGTATGATCAGTGTTCTCAGCAGGGGAATCATTACTGTCTTGTCCCTCCTTTTGAAAGTACCTGTCTCGCGACTCTTTTTGCTTTGTTTATTGCTATCTGATTTTGTGTTTCGAATTCGGCATCATCGTCATTATTAACCCCAAGTCGACCGCTTTCGTGCTTCTCTGAATTTATTGTCTATCTGGAGCATAATATGCAGTCTTTTTAATTTCCTCATTTCTAACATATCTCAAGAGCTGAAATTTCTCGGTGTTAAATGTCATATTTTTGTCTTCTGACCATTTGTATATTTTGTTTGTGTCTCTCTGCAAGGCCCCTACTTCGTTTGTATCGCTGATTTTTCTGCTGATCTTTGTATCGTCCGCAAATGATGTTACTATACTGTTGCCGTTTACTCCACTGTCTATGTCCGTTAGCATGATAATGAACAGGAGTGGGGCCAGCAATGGTAATGAGCTGCGTGCTTCTGATTTTGATGATGATACACTTTGAATTTTGACCACGTGTAGTTGATTTCTGAGGAAATTGTAGATATATTTTCCCACTTTTCCTGTTATTCCCAAATGTTTCATTTTTTGTGCTATTATCGCATTTGTCGAAAGCTTTAGCAAAATCCGTGTATATGACATCATAGTTTTCACTGCCTTCAAGTGCATCGAGGACATTGTTATAATGCTCTATAAGTTGTAATAGGCACTATCTTCCTGATCGGAATCCGTGTTCATCTTCGTTGAATCTTTCCAGTGTCTCCAAGAAGTCATTAATTTTCTCTCTGACTATTCTTTCAAAAATTTTGGTGGGGTGGAACGTCAAGGACACTGGTCTATAGTTCTTTGCTTAAGATCTATCCCCTTCTTTATATAGGGACGATGTTTTCTCTTTTCAAGATGCTTGCTATGTCCCGTGTCTAGGGATCTTCTCCATATCCAGTATAAGGGTGTAGTTATTTCATTTTTACAGTTTTTAATTAATAGTGCGTTCCATTTGTCCGGACCTGCAGCTGAATGTGATTTAATTTGTCCAAGAGCTCTCGCTACATCTTTTGGGGTAAAATCAAAGTCTCTCATACATTCTTCTTGCAATTTCTCTTTGAAGAATGCATCTATGTCAGGTATCGCTTTGTCACTTTTTGGGGTACTGAATACCGATTCATACTGAGCTCTTAATGTTTCAGATATTTCTTTTAGTCATCTGTTAGTTCATTATTTCCTTTCCTTAAAGGCCCAATAGGAGCGCGCGTTTTTATTTTCCTTTTCGCATAGCTGTAGAAGTATTTTGGATTTTCCTTTATTGCTTCTACCGCATTTTTCTCTTCCCTCTCTGTATGGCCCTTTATCAGAGTTTGTATTTCCCAATCGATTCTCTCCAGTTTTTCTTGTATTACTTTCCTGGCATTGTTACCACAATTTGCTAACTTCGTCGCTATTCTCTTCCTTTTGCGGAATATTCTTCTCTTTTGCCTCTCTAGACAGTTCCTCTTTCCTTTTGGCTGTGCTTTCGGTGCATATTTTTCCAAAATTCTCAACAGAAGCGGGGTGAAATTTTTTCTCCGAAATTTTTATGTGCTCAATAGCCCAAACGTACCCACTAGATGAGAACCTAGGGCATGTGATTTTTTTTTTAAATTAATGAATATTTAAGGGATTCACACGGCTGCCAGTTTTAATGCTTGGCCTATATAGCAGGCATAACTCGGAACGTAAAATAAAATTGCGCAATTCGCCCAGTTTCTAATTCCAAATTACGTTCCTAATTAACTAATTAATTAAGTTTACAGTTGGCAACTCTCGTATTTTTTAACATACTGCGATTTGGCATCCTATTTCAAATACTAACGGTTTTTCTCAGTTACTCTTCCGGCAAGAATCGGATAGGATGTATTAAGTGTTCACGCATCATTGAGAATCATTTATCTTAGCTTGCTTTTTAATGACTCGGCTGAATATTTAATTAATTAATATTTAATTAATATTTGATTAATAGTTAATTAATTAATTAATATTTAATTAATGTGAATATATATTCTATAGCGTTATAAATTGCTATGACGCTTAAAGTTGCTATATTACCATTGCGATGGATGAAGTATATAAAGAGTTGGAGACACCGGCGGGAGAGAGAGAAAGATCCTTAGAATAGCGAAGGCTAGGGATAAGGCGAGTAAAGATTTTACTCAAATTAAACAGGTAAAGGATGGGCAGGGAGTGGTCTTAAAGGATCAGGATAAAATCATGGATAGATGGAAGAGTTATTTTGAACATCTGTTAAATGAGGAAAACCGAAGGGTTATTTTTGAAGATGGTGTCCCAAATCAAGGGTTAACTTCAGGAGTGAGTAGGGAGGAGGTGAAGGTGGCGTTGAAAGGAATGAAGAAGGGGAAGGCATTGGGACCGGGTGGGATACCAGTGGAGGCGTGGAATTGTTTGGGAGATGAGGGCATAGATCTATTGTGGGATCTGATGCAGAAGATATATGAACAAGAGGAAATGCCGGAGGAGTGGGGGGATAGTACACTCGTACCTATCTACAAAGAGAAGGGGGACATCCAGGATTGTGGAAATTATAGGGGAATAAAGCTTATGTCACACACGATGAAGGTTTGGGAAAGGATTATAGAGAAAAGGTTAAGAGAAGAGACAACCGTGGGGGAAGAGCAGTTGGGTTTTATGCCAGGTAGGGGAACAACTGATGCGATTTTTGCACTGAGGCAGTTGATGGAGAAACACCGGGAGCGACAAAAGGGACTGCACATGGTTTTCATCGACCTAGAGAAAGCATATGATAGAGTGCCACGCCAGGAGGTTTGAAGGTGTATGAGAGAGAAAGGTGTGCCGGAGAAGTACGTTACGTTGGTGCAAAGTATGTATGAAGGAGCAAGGACCCAGGTTAGGAGTAGTGTAGGTGTAACGGAATGGTTCCCCGTGAGGGTTGGTCTACATCAGGGATCTTCTTTGAGCCCGTACCTTTTTGTTTTGATTATGGATGTGTTGCAGCAACAGGAGAGAAGTAGTAGAAAGAAAATTGGAGGAATGGAGGAGGGCTTTTGAAGACAGAGGGTTGAAAATCAGCAGAAAGAAAACGGAGTACCTGAGGTTCTACGAAAATCAAGACTCAGAAATTAGTTTAGAGGGAGCGAGGTTAAAGAGAGTAAGTAAGTTTACGTACTTGGGATCGACAGTGGCTGAGGACGGTGAGCTGGACACAGAAATAACACACAGAGTGCAATCTGGTTGGAAAAATTGGAAGAAAGTTTCAGGGGTGTTGTGTGACCGAAGAATAGGCGCAAGGGTTAAGGGAAAGGTGTATAAGACTGTGGTAAGACCGGCTATGATGTACGGGGCTGAGTCTTGGGCTATAAAGAAAGATCATGAGAAAAGACTAGATGTAACGGAGATGAGAATGCTGAGATGGATGTGCGGAGTGACAAGGTTGGATAGAGTAAGGAATGAAAGGATAAGGGGCACAACAAAGGTTGGAGAAATCTCGAGGAAGATACAAGAAAGTAGACTGAAATGGTATGGACATGTGATGAGAGGGGACGAAGATTATGTGGGTAAGAGAACGATGAATATGGAGGTGCATGGCAGGAGAAAGAGAGGCAGACCGAAGCGAAGGTGGATGGAGAAGGTGAGGGACGATTTGAGGGAGAAGAGTTTGTCGGAGGAAGAAGCCCAGGACCGGGCTGTGTGGAGGAGGCTGGTCAGAAACGCCGACCCCGCATAGAGGCGGGAACGGGCGAAGAGAAAGAAGAAGAAGAAGTAACGTTAAAACTGCGTATGCTTAAAATTGCTATATTTTCTATTGCGTTATAAATTGCTATGACGTTCAAAGTTGCTATATTACTGTTGCGTTATTGTTTTTGGTTTATGTTAAATAATAATTTATGCTGAAAATTCATGTACATTAGTGCATGTTTAATGTTAAAGTGTGACTTTAAAAGTCTACATGTTTGAAGTTGCTCTATTTCTACATTATTTCCATAATAATAAAAAATGTCAATTTTTGGTTTCTCTTTCTAGGTTGTGATGATGGCAACTGTATCGCGTAAGAAAACTTTATTTATTTGGTTGGCGGCACCATCGAAGCGATTCCTAAGTCCCGTCTGCCTACTCTTAGGCAAGTTCTCTAACGTTATTTTTCATCTGAAAATGAGTGAGCCAACTCCTACGAAAAACGAGTGCATCAATATGGTGGTGAGGGAAACCATGGATATCTGGGGAATGGCCCGCATCCCTACTCAAGAGGAGTGAAATATCAAACGAACCCTGAATGGAATCCTGTCCACTTGGGAGAAGTTGAAAAAAAGTTCCAACAGGAGAAGTAAGCCACAAATACAGAAGGAACAAGAGTTCTCAAACAATCTTGAAAAGCTCTTCAACATTAAGCATCATGGTGTGGAAAGACTGATCCGGATAGAGGAACACCGAGTCTTCTTGAAAGACCAAGAGAGGGAACGCAAGTTTCACATGGGATGAGTCGACAAAGCCCTGGTTAAGAAAGAAATGAAACAGAATTATCTTAAGAAGAAGACCAGAGAGCAAAAGCAAGTAGCAGAGAAGCAGATGCGTGAAGAGCAAGAGACCGTTCAGCTGGAGTCAACCAGCACCTCTTCTGATGATGAAGGCCATCGTTCATTTCCGAAGATGCCTCGAGTTGGAATGGATCCGGATTTTCAGGCCCATGGTTCGTCAAATGTAGCTCCTCGTGCTGCACCTCAAACGAGGCCTAAGAACTTCATGTCCCCCTGGTCTCGCTGCCGCCCTGGATAGAACCAACACCAGCGATCGTAAGGCAGTTCATATCGTGGCAGCTACTGTGAAAAGCCTTGGAGGGAACATTGATGAAGTCGCCATCAGTCGCTCCACATTCAGGAGAACCCGTATGCGACATCGCAGTGACTACATCACTTCTGTGAAACAAGCTGTTTCATCTTCTGGCGCCAATACTGGAATTGTTGTTCATTAGGACGGGACACTCCTTCCATTCCTCACAGAAAATGACTACGTCGATCGTCTCCCAGTTCTGATCTCTGGGAAGGATGTTACGTCATCGTCAGAGGAGAACATCCAACTCCTGGGTGTTCCTAAGCCCGCATATGGAACAGGAATGGCGCAAGCAGACGCCGTGGTTGAGGTCTTGAAGGATTGGAAGGTCGAACACCGAGTCCTCGCCATGAGCTTTGATACGACTCCAAGCAATACGGGTTATATTGGTGGATCTTGCACTCTGATTGAACAGCGACTGGGAAGAAATTTACTCCACCTTGCTTGCAGACACCATATCTTGGAGGTCGTTCTCAGAGACGTCTTCAAGACAGTTCATGGATAGTCCAGCGGTCCGGAGGTTCTCCTATTTCAACGGTTCCAAAAGAAATGGCAGCAGGTCAATCAAGCAAACTTCAAGACTGGAATGATGGATGACCACGTCAGTGCAGTTTTCAAAGAGAACCCTGAATGGGTACAAGAAGCTCTCGACTACTACATAAAAGCTCTTGAGTGTACGCAACCCCGCGACGATTACCGCCAACTCCTGGAGCTTAGCGTAGTCTTCCTAGGTGGGACACCTCCCCAAAGGATTCGATTTGGACAGCCTGGCCCCATACACCATGCTCGCTGAATGTCAAAACCAATATACTGTCTCCAAATATTCATGTTTCAACCTCAGTTTAAGGTGTCCCCAAGAAGAGAAGTCCATTCGAACCATGGCCCTCTTTGTTGCTCTTGTCTTCGGACCAGCATGGTTCAAGGCTCCCATAATCTTTGAAGCCCCGACCAACGATATCTCCTTCCTTAAGAAAATTCAAGAATACAGGAATAAAGTGGATAGAGCAGTTGGAGCGGCAGCTACAAAGGCATTCCAACGACATCTGTGGTATTTGAGCGAGGAGTTGGTAGCTCTGGCTCTATTCAATGACGCAGTTTCCAATATGGAGAAGAGAGGAATCCTGGAGTCGATGACAGTAAGGGAAGGAGAGAAAGATACACCGACGAGAATTAAAGTGCCGGAAGAGGACATTCCGTCACTGACGCTGAAGAAACTGGCATCCAAGAATACCAACCGCTTCTTCCAGACCACGCTACTAGGTTCTGGATTCATCTCTAAAGATCCAGCCCAATGGAAGGATGATCCGCAGTTCCTCCAGCCCGAGGAAGTCCTCCAATATGTGGTGGTAGTAAATGATGTGGCTGAAAGTGGGGTGAAGCTAATTCAGGATTATAACTCTTCCATTACAAAGAACGAAGAACAGAAACAGTATCTGCTGCAGGTGGTCGACACACATCGACGCCAGTTTCCTAGTGCAAGCAAGGGTAACTTGTAATCGTGAGGACGGGAGCATTGTTTTCCTGTTTCAATCAACATTGTTTGTGTTTGGTTTGCCTATAATTAATAAATTAATCACTTAAATAATAATTTACCTATAGATATGTAATACGTGAGTATCATTTTCCTAATACAAGAGTCATTCTATAGGGAAAGAGATCAAACAAATGTGAGCCTTTCTTAGTCAGCTTCTGCATACGCTAAACAAAGTCATAATGACCTAAAACTTGGTATGTAGTTTTTTCATGGGAAAGGAACCAAATAAACACAGAGCACAAAAAATAAACAAATTCGATTTGGTGGACCACCCTAATATATATATACATATATATGTGTGTGTGTGTGTGTGTGTACCCCTCCGTCTATGGCCTTGGGCGCTTCGAAGTTGACGCGGGTTATGGTTAGGTGGCAGCAACGGATTTGTTACTCTGGAGTATCTGGTACTGAATAGGGAATCGCAGAAGTTTCTCTTATACTACTCTTCGATTTCTTCTTGTGGTGGATCGGAGGATTCTGTAGAGCTTACTAAATTCTCTGAAGTTCCCCGATTGTTCTTGTAACGTATCGGGAAATTATTTTTCTCTATTTGAGACTAAGTTCTCTGAAGAGAGCAAGGCTAGAAGGAGAAAACAAAGATATTCTCTTACTGTATTTTACTGCTAAAATGTTACAGGTAATGTGCAGCCTCTAAGTTAGATCAGACAATGAAAATGACAATTTGAAATTTTTTTTAACTTTATCTAGGCAATTTTTTGGTGACATTATTATTTAATGTTGACGTGGTTTGTTTTTTATTCTCAATAGGCGAATTATTTTGCAAAATATTTGAAGATAAGGTAAATATTTTAGCTGTAGCAATGTCTAGATAGAT
>JAJOZX010001013.1:165000-222500 GCA_023014485.1 Bathynomus jamesi
TTATTGATTAAAAACTGTAAAAATGAAATAGCTACACCTTTATACTGGATATGGAGAAGATCCCTAGACACTGGGGAAATACCGAGCATCTTGAAAAGAGCAAACATTGTCCCTATATATAAAGGAGGGGACAGATCTCAAGCAAAGAACTATAGACCAGTGTCATTGACGTCCCACCTCACCAAAGTATTTGAAAGAATAGTTAGAGAGAAAATTTATGATTTCCTGGAGACACGGGAAAGATTCAACGAAAATCAGCATGGATTCCGATCAGGTAGATCATGCCTATCACAACTAATAGAGCACTACAACAATATCCTAGATGCATTGGAAGGCAATGACAACTACGATGTTATATACACAGATTTTGCTAAAGCTTTCGATAAATGTGACCATGGTATAATAGGACATAAAATTAAAGACATGGGAATAACAGGCAAAGTGGGAAAATGGATCTACAACTTCCATAGTGATCGTCTGCAGGTCGTCAAAATTCAAGGTATATCATCATCAGAATCGGAAGTACGCAGCTCAGTACCACAAGGGACAGTACTGGCCCCACTCCTGTTCATTATCATGCTAACAGACATAGACAGCCGAGTAAACAGCAATAGTATAGTAACATCCTTTGCAGACGATACAAAGATCAGCAGAAAAATCAGCGATGTACATGACGTGGAGGCCTTGCAGAGGGACACGAACAAAATATACAAATGGTCAGAAGACAACATGTCATTCAACGCCGAGAAATTTCAACTCTTGAGATATGGTAGAAAAGAACTTAAACAGACTGCACATTATGCTCCAGATAGACAGGAAATTCAGAGAAGCATGAAAGCGATTGATCTCGGGATAATAATGACAGATGATGCGAAATTCGAAACACAAAATCAGATAGCGATAAATAAAGCAAAAAGAGTCGCCGGACAGGTTCTAAGAACGTTCAAGAGAAGGGACAGGACAGTAATGATTCCCCTGCTAAAAACACTGATTATACCAAAACTTGAATACTGCTCAGTTTTGACGTCCCCATATAAAAGGGAAGAAACTAATAAACTAGAAGAAACGCAAAGGCATTTCACAGCCAAGATTGATGGCTGCAAAGAACTCAACTACTGGGAAAGACTACGTAAACTAAATCTGTACTCACTGGAAAGAAGAAGAGAGAGGTACATCATAATCTACATTTGGAAAAAAGATCGAAAAACTGGTACCAAACCTAAAACTAAACCCAATTACCATTCAAACAACACTGGAAAATAGGAAAGGCAGAATGTGTAGTGTTCCCAAATTAAAAGCACGACAAGGGACCTCCTCAACCCTGAAGGAAAATAGCTTGGTTGTCAGGGGGCCAAGACTTTTCAACCAGCTTCCTAAGGACCTTAGAAACGTAACGGGGGTCAAAGTTGAAGTCTTCAAGAAAAGACTGGATGCATGGCTCAGGACAGTACCAGATGAGCCGGGCGTGCCTGGATATGTACGGTGGAGAGCGCAAGAAACTAACTCGCTCCTCCACCAGGCCAGACCTAGAGGCGGGGCCACCAGCTTGACCTCCGTGTGAAGAGAGACCAACACACGAAACAACATAAGGTTCATAAGGTATATATATATATATATATATTATATATATATATATATATATATATATATATATATATATATATACATACACATATATATATGTAAAAATGAACAATGAATAATTCCTATATTCATACATTCATTCAGATAATTCTTATATTCATTCATATAATTCTTATATTCATTTATATAATTCTTATATTCACTTATATAATTCTTATATTCATTTATATAATTCTTATATTCCTTTATATAATTCTTATATTCATTCGTATAATTCTTATATTCATTCGAATAATTGTTAGTCATTCATATAATTCGTACATTTATATATAAATATACGAATTATATGAATGAATATAAGAATTATTCGAATGAATATAAGAATTATACGAATAAATATAAAAAATATATAAATTAATATCCTTATGTTTATATGATCCTTTATTTATATAATCCTTATATTTATATAATCCTTATATTTGTATAATCCTTATATTTATATAATCCTTATATTCTTATATATTTGTATTCTTATATTCATTTTTACATATACAGGGTGATTCAGCAAAGCGTACATTAAATTGGAGGATGAAATCCTTGGATAATTCTAAACCACAATGTCTCTATGGTAAAATGTCAGATTCTGCATAGTTTCCATGTTACAATACATTTAAGATGTTGTATTAATGAGAGTGAATATGAAGTGAAACCCCCGTAAGTTTTTGTAATCATTTATTCACAGATCTCTACAGTGTGACCCCTCTTTGTTACAACCTAAAGGAAATGTTCAAATTTGCCCCCATCTGCCTCAATGCAGGCCTGTACACGTCGGACCATCGTTGTAAAAGATGAAGTTATGCCTTGCTTAACGTTTAATTTTAAGTCTTAAGCATTTAATTTTTGCCCACATGCATGTTTAATTGTAATTCATAGTAAAATTAATATTTCAATTTTCAGTTTTAGTTAACTCGGCAGATCATGATAACATCAGATCTGTCAATATGCGGTTTAAAATAAAAATATAGCTTCATCTTCAAATATCTTGCTTATCTGTCTTGACATTGCTACAGCTAAAATACTCTCCTTATCTTCAAATATTTTGCAAAATAATTCAGCCTATTGAGAACAAAAAACAAAATAAGTCAACATAAATAATAATGATGTCACCAAAAATTCAGTATATAAAGCCGAACAAAATTTAAAATATTCACTCTGAATTGTCTGATCTAACTTACAGTAGAGGCTGAGCATTACCTGTAACATTTTAGCAGTAAACTACAGTATGGGAATATCTTTGTCTTCTTCGAGCTTCGCTCTCTTCAGAGATCTTAGGTTTAAATAGAAAAAATAATTTCCCGATACGTTACAAGAAGAATCGGGGAACCTTCAGAGAATTTAGTAAGCTCCACAGAATCCTCCGATCCACTACAAGAAGAAATCGGAGAGTAGTATAAGGGAAACTTCTGTGATTCCCTATATGGTACCAGATACTCCAGAGTAACAAATCCGTTGCTGCCACCTAACCATAACCCCCGTCAACTTCGAACCACCCTAGGCCATAGACGGAGGGGGTTGACATATATATATATATATATATATATATATATATATATATATATTTGAAAATTATTTCACGAAAGTGACACGTGAAAAATATTTATGATGAATAAAACCACGAAGGGAAAAAAAGCACAAAGTGGTGCTCAAGCGCTTTCGTCTAATGACATCCGCAGGAACAGTGTTCCTGAGGATGTCATTAGACGAAAGCGCTTGAGCACCACTTTGTGTTTCTTTTCCCTTCGTGGTTTTATTCTTATGTATATATATATATATATATATATATACTGTATATATGTGTGTGTGTGTGTGTGTTTCTACCTCGTGGTGTACGGACGTTTTTTTCCGCTCTTTGTAATATCGAAGTAACTGTTGTTTATAAGTCCAGCGGTAAATTCTATCTTATATCAGTGTGTGTGTGTTAAGCATCAATGAATTCGCGATAATAATTTATTATGTGAAAGCCGGTGGCATATAGCGTGTATAAAGAAAAACATCAAATGTAACATAATTTGAAAATAACTCTGAAAGGAAAATCAGCCCTGAGATTTTTATACTTGGCCTGTACAGGGAAAGGAGATCAGAGAAAATTCGAAAGAGCCATAAAATGGGAAGGTCAAGTTTTCAAGACGAAATTTGAGAAGCGAGAAGAAACAAGGGAAAATAAAGGAAAGAATAATGGAATAATGAAAATAATGGAATAAAGAAAGAATAATGAATCATAACCAATAAAGAATAAAGAAAGAATAAAGGAAAGAATGGGAAAAAATACGAAGTGTGTAAACTGCGGTAAATTCACAAAGCTGAATAGAGCTGGATTATGTTTAATGGAATGCACTGCGCACCATCTCTGCGATTGTAAAAATGCAGCAGATCAGATGACGGGCGTAAAATGCATTCTGTGCAATACCTTTAAACAGTCCGAATGCATAAATCAAGTAAAAAACATAGGATTGTGATAAGCAGAATAAACAACAAAATCATAGGCCTTTATGGCTTCCTCTGCAACAAGAATATCGTACAAAGAGCAATGAAAATGGGCATTTCATTTTTAACGACAGGCGTAGGACAACACAATTCAGAAAAGCATGGTACAGAGCGCTACGCTACAGGGAGAAGCAAAAGTAGCCTCAGAGGATGAAATACCCCCTTCAAAGCGGGATGGGACGATTCATCACCGCCAACTCATCGCCGCCAACCCAACTCCGCCGACTCAACTCCATTTTTTGAAAAACTGAATTAAATTTATTTTTGAAGGTTAGAGCTTTAAAAAGTTAAAAATTGTTAGAAACTCTTTATTCTACTACGTTAAAAAAAGATTAAAAGGTTCAGATTTTAACTAGTGGTAATTGTAGGCAATCCCACGTAAATATTCTAATGGTGATCGTTGCTCAAAGCTTAAAACTAGTTTTGATATACGGTCATCAGCATCACGATATTTTTTTAACTTTGAAGGTGGAGTATGACCTATTACAAGTTGTTCGAGATACATACATATCTCGACTCTTCTCTATTTTGTATAAGGCATCTTTAAATTTCCGGATAGTATTTTTGTTCCTGGTACCCAGCCATGGTGGGCACATGTTAATACATTATCATCTGTATAATTTAGGTCCCGGGGGTACGGGGGCTCCGCCCCCGTAAAGATCACCTACCAGAAACTGTTCGGTATTGGGTTTTTTGCGTCCATACTAATTTATCCCCCACCAGTGCAATTGGTTTCTCCTTATAGTAGCCTGAAATTAACGAAAGGAAACTATCCAACATTATTTGGCAACGGTGTATTCGGAGTTGAGTTGGCGGCGATGAGTTGGCTGGAGTTGAGTTGGCGGCGATGAGTTGGCTGGAGTTGAGTTGGCGGAGTTGAGTTGGCGGAGTTGAGTTGGCGGCGATGAGTTGGCGGTGATGAATCATACCCTACCCCTTCAAAGAGAGATATAATAGGAATACAAAAGAGAAAGAGAGCGATACCAGGAACACAAAAGAGAAAGAGAAAGATACCAGGAACACAAATGAAAACTCGCCGAAGACAAAAAAAAAACACTGAATATGGAAGTGGTGAGGGAACTGAAGAAAGAAATCGATTCACATTGGGCTCGTAAGGAGATTAAACGACGGGCCATATGCGAATACTATAAAACAGGGTCTTGCATATATGGAGCAAACTGCAGGTACAGTCACCCAAAAAAATGCTTCGATATATGAGGAATGGAAGATGCAGATACGGACAAAACTTCCACTTTTTCCACCCTCTATCTGCAGACAGTTACTGACAGAGAGAAAATGCCTAAATATAGAGTGCCCATATATTCACATAAACGGTACACAAAGAAGAGAAAGGGGAAGAACAGACCCTATCCGTATTAGAAGTAACAACAGGAGCAAGGAAACTTTTTTTTAGAGGAAATGAGAACGATAAAAGCACAGCTTGCCCTGCAAACAAGAAAGGACAGGACTCCGCAGGTATATTCCCCAAACCATTACATACATCACCCCTCTATTCAACACCACCCACGGATAATACAAAAACCACAGTGGTATCAAGTGCCGCAACCCCAATTCTCCCAAATGTAGCGATCAAACCAATAACACCAAACAGAAACCGACATCGACCTGGAAACGACCACTATATAGGAAAACTGAACGTGGAAATTAGAAGCCCGATAAATGTTTTATACACAAATAACTGATGCAAAGAGACTCAAACTAGAAAGGAAACTTAGCGAAAGAGAAATAGACCTAAAGCAAACGAAGAGGAAAACAAGGTAGCAGCAAACATATAAAGTAACCCAAAATACTTCTACACGTTTGCGAAAAGGAAAATGCAGTGTAAGGAGAGTATTGGTCCTTTCATTGACGGGGAGACAGAATAATTAAATGACCCGAATGAAATAAGCGAACTGCTGAGGGAACAATTTAACGCTGTGTTTAGCACCCCTAAGTCAGAGATGGAACTGGAAAACCCAGACGAATTTTTCGACATAGATACAAATCAACCAAGAACAAATTGTGGTAGTAGGGTGTGTCGAATTTTTCAACTTTCAAATTCCAAATATGAGGAGTGCTAAAAAGTTGCAGCATGACTTAGGAATTCTAAAGATATTTTTGTTAATTTAATATAATTTAGTTTTGCTTGGTAAGAAGCTACATAAAAATAGTGACTTTTTTGACTTTTTTGTGGAATTATATAATAATTATTATATTAATAATTATATATGCTGTGTATATATAATGCACTGCTGTTTTTGCTTATTTCACAGGTTGAAACATATTCATCAGTGTGCTGAAGATTACTTGTCCGTCAGTGCTACCATCCTAACCAATGGGAATTGACCTACAATGGCTTCTAAAAGGAGGACAAGACTGGGGACATTCACACATATGAGCAACCTAATTGGAACTGGTAGAGAGTTGTTGCCCTCTGAACTCCCAACTCTACGAGACGTTCTGAAATATGGGCTACTGCTAAGAGAACAAAGTGGTGAGGATGTGAGAAACTACCAGCAGCCAGTCTTGCAAAGGACATTTACCCTAAAGTGCTTGAAAAGTGGGAACGAGCAAACAGTTCTTTTGTAGCCCCTGTTGTAAATTCACGAGCCACAATCTTAAACAAGATCCAAGAGAGCTGGGAGCAGGCCAAAAACATATCTTGGGAGAGGAAAGCTACATGTCAAAGAGGCTTTCATTGCAAAACTTGACAAGCTTTTTGACATCCTCAGTTGCAAGTGTAAAATTGTTCTCTGCTCTGAATTTGGCTGCCTTGCAGATGCTGGTTGCAAAAACGAAACTCACATTAACTGTACATGCCCTAGGGAGATGAAGATCCCTGTGAAGGAACTGCTTTCATTAAAGGTCAGAGAGACAAGTCTGGTTCTATTGGACCACATCAGATTGGCTTGCCAGATCAACCTGAGCACAACAGACAAGTCAAAAAGCAGAAGCGGCAAGAAGACGAAAGAAGAAGGCTTGCTGAATATAAGCAGACAAGTAAGCAGGATGTTTCAATGCCATCAAATGAAATAATTTTCTCTGATGATGAAAATGAAGAACAAATAGCTGATGCTCAAGATGGAAAGGATGGAAGTTATGAAGTGACATTAGAAATACCAAGCACGTCTTCAACTTCCAATAAAAAGCCAGAGTACAACACATTAGAAATACCTAATGTTGCTATGCATAGCATCAGATATGGTGTTGGCCTGCGTGCCACAGCTGCCATCACCACTGCTGCCTTTATGGATGCTTGCTTGATCACTGAAGAAGAGAAGAGACTTGTAGTTGATCACAATAAAGTCAAGAGGGCCCAAGAAAAAGTTATGAGATCCCTGGATCAGGAATTTGATGATCTTTGTAAGAAGGGTGAAATTGACTGCATCTTCTTTGACGGCCGTCAAGATACAACTAAAGTTATGCTGAAAGCAGACAATTCAGATCGTCAGTTCCCCAGCATCATCAAAGAAGAGCATTATTCTGTGTGCGGTGAGCCAGGTGGAAGATATCTCTACCACTTCACTCCTGAGAAAGGCTCAACGAGAAAAAAAACCTGCTGAAGTTATTGCTGATAATCTTGTAGATTTCATGAAGAAGAAGAGCATTGATAAAAGCCTGCAGGGCATTGGAGGTGATTCTACAAAAGTTAACACTGGCTGGGAGGGTGGTTCCATGCATTGGGTAGAGGTCAAGCTTTGCCGTAAACTGATCTGGTGGTTTGTGCCCTCCACACTAACGAGTTACCCTGCGGACACTTGATCACAGCACTATGGGAAGACCTGTCTAACAACGTGGACAGGTAACATTGGCCAAGATGCTAGACACTGCAACCGAACTTGAAATTGATCCTCATCACCAAACTCTCAATTGGAGAGCCTCTTACTTCACTGAGTGACAATGTCGTAAAGGATCTCTCTACTGATCAAGTGTACGGGTATAGGATCACACAGGCCATAAGGACAGGAGAACTTCCCACAGATCTGGCCCTTCTTGAAATTGGTCCAGTGAGCCATTCAAGGTGGTTGACAACAGCAAACAGGCTTTGTCGCATATGGGTTTCAAAACATGGCCTTAAAGGCAAAACCCTCAACAACTTAAGACTGATAGTGGAATACATTGTTGGTGTGTACTACCCCTGTTGGTTCAACATCAAAGTAAAACACTCTTGGGTGGAAGGCCCACGCCACATCTTTTTCAGCTGCGGCTAGTTAGGCTGCAAAAGAAGGCTGTAGTGGATGCTGTTTTGCCAACCATCAAGCGCTCAGCATGGTATACATTCAGCGAAATGATAATCCAGACACTCTTGTGCTCAGATGACGGTGAGGAGAGGAGAGCTGGTGTCCAAAAGATTGTTGACATGAGGGGTGGAGATGATGACACACTTGGAGATCTTTCTGTACGTCCCAGGAAGACACCTTCCATCAACCCAGTGCTTCTTCCGTGTTGGAGCTGACAGACTGGTCTGACGGGGTATTTGAACCTCCTTTGACATGTAAACTGACTACAGCGGAAGTAAAGAAGTTCTTTGACAAGCCTATGCAAGTTCCATAGTGGCCCTGTCATGCTCAGTCAATAGAGAGGTGTGTGAAACAAGTCACAGAGGCAGCAGGCAGGGTGTATACACATAAGAAACGTGAGGGCTATATCAGAGGCCAAGAAGCAAGTCGGCGGCTGATGTCCAAGAACGAATCAAAGCAAGACTTGATGAAACTTGTTGTTTAAATATTTTTTTTTACTGATGTCATTACTTTCTATTGTTGTTTTATGATTACAAGGATATGTTTTATGATTACTAGGATATGTTTTATGCAGAGAAACTAAAATTTTTATAGCATTACCTGACATTTTGAGAAGCTAAAATTAATAAATGTTGTTTTCCGAGAGCAATTTATGTGCTTTTTAATCAAACGTAGATTTACCAAGCTAAGTGTTGAGCAATCACAAAAATAATAGCAGATTTGAATTCTTCACATCCAAAAACATTTTTTAAACCCCTCAGTGAAGGAATTGGCAAAAATTAATTTTCACCTCCCTTGCTATTTTCACCTCCACCTTCCGTGGACTTCGAGTTCACGGAAGGAGATGTAATTATGGCCTTATCACAGATGTGAGACTAATTCAGCGCCAGGCCAGACATATGGAGTGCCACGTTTCTGAAGAAATGTAAAGAGAGTATTACCAAACCGCTATACTTACTATGGAGGAAATCAATCGAAACAGGACAAATTCCACTCCCCTTAAAGAACGTGAACATTGCCCCTGCTATTTAAAGGTGGTAACAGAGCAATGCCCAAGAATTACCGGCAAGTAGGTCTCACCTCACACTTTATAAAGTGCTTTGAACGTATAATTAGAGGCAAAACTACCTACTACCTAAAAGAAAAAGACTTATACAATCCAAATCAAAATGGCTTCGGGGCTGGAAGATCATGCCTGTCACAGCTACTATAGACCACCTGAAAAAAATAATGGGAACATTGTGTCAAGGACAAAACATAGCTGTAATATATACGGACTTTGCAAAAGCCTTCGATAAATGTGACCATGGAATCATAGCACACAAACTTAAGAATACAGGAAATACTGGAAAGCTAGGAAGATGGAGATTAAATTTCTTGACGCAAAGGACACAAAGAGTTGTGGTAAACGGAGTTAAATCTGAAATCTCGGAGGTCGTGAGCTCTGTTCCACAAGGGACAGTATTAGCTCCCTTGCTATTCATAATAATGATTGCAGATATTGATGCAGATACTAAGGACAGTATTGTATCATATTTCGCAGATGATACAAAGTTATGTAAGGAAATAGTGAACGAAGGTGACATAAGAAAATTACAAAACTCCATTGAAACATTAATGAAGTGGGCAGAAGAGAGCAATATGAAGTTCAACGAAGAAAATTCCAACTTCTAAGATATGGTAATAAGGAGCTGCAGAAAAAATGATACAAAACTCTGCAAGCCAAACAGATAGCACCAAATATACAAGTCAGGGAAATGGGAGTAATAATGTCGTCGGATACAGAATTCAGAGAGTACTACATCAAATTTACTACGGCTAGAAAAATAATGGGAATCATCTGGAGGAGCTTCAGCAGCAGAAAAGCAAACATTATGCTCAAATTATGGAAGAGCCTAGTCCTACCAAAAATTAAGTATTGCTCAGTACTCACAAGCCCAGGCAGAAAACGAGACATTACGAACAATGAAGCTATACAAAGGACTTTTACCTCTAAGACAGAAGAAACGGAAGGTGAAGACTACTGGTCTCGACTGCAATTCCTGAAACTCTTCTCTTTCGAAAGAAGGCGAGAGCATTACATAATAATATACATATGGAAAATACTTGAGGGCTTTGTCCCTATCCTTAGAAATGAAATAGAAACAAACTGGAATGAGAAAAGAGGCAGATTTTGTATAGTCCAAGCTGCTGTGGTACAGGGGGTCATGAAAACGAGGATGGAAAATACCCTCAGAATACGAGGCCCAAATCTCTTCAATGCCCTACTGAGAGAAGTAAGAAATCTCCATCACACCGACCTGAATAACTTCAAGGACCAGCTGGAGAGATTACTGTGCAAAGTCACTGACCAACCATGCGTGTCTTGCTACGAGGGAAGGAAGGAGGAGATCAGAGAGCAACTCCCTCCTTCACCAAATCCGACAAATGAGTCGGGATGCTGCAGAGGTGTAGACCACAGATCGATCCTGAACCGACGTTCGTTCGATCTCACATAAAAAAGTAACACAAAGTAATATATATATATATATATATGTATATGTGTGTATATATATATATGTATATATGAGCGTGTGTGTGTGTGAAAATAAACAATGAATAATTCCGTTATTCATAGTTTTATATTCACATATTTTATATTCATATAATACTTATATTCATATGTATGTACGTCTTATATTAATTTTTACATATAGCATACAAATTGGCATAACGCTGACGAAGTTCGGCTAAAATTTTTATTCCATTCTATTTTCCTTCTGCTGAATAATTGTGAATTATTTCTTTTTAAATTACTTGATCATTTTTTTAGATTTAGCTTAATAATGTAATCTTGTTAAATTCTGCAGTGTTCATTTTCTGTATACATTCTCTCTTCGTTGTAAAAGATGAAGAAATGTCTTGCTTAACGTCTAATTTTAAATTTTAAACATTAATTTTTGTTCATATGCGTGTTTAATTGTAATTCATAATAAAATGCATATTTTAATTTCCATTTTCAGTTAACTCGGCAGATCATGATAACATGAGATCTGTTAATATGCGGATTAAAATAAAAAAAATGGCTTCATCTTCAAATATCTTGCTTATCTCTATAGACATTGCTACAGCTAAAATATTTACCTTATCTTTAAATATTTTGCAATTTGAGAATAAAATTGAGAATAAAAAACAAAACAAGTCAAAAATAAATAATAATGATGTCATTAAAAATTTCAATATATAAACCCGTAAAATTTCTCCAATGTTCATTCTGATTATCTGACACTTAGAAGCTGAACATTGCCTGTAACATTTTAGCAGTAAACCACGGTAAGAGAATAACTTTGTCTTCTCCTTTGAGCCTTGCTCTCTTCAGAGAACTTAGTCTTAAATAGAGAAAAATAATCTCCCGATACTTTACAAGAAGAATCGGGGAACCTTCAGGGAATTTAGTAAGCGCCACAGAATCGGAGAGAAGTACGGGGCTCCAATAAACCTTAGCTCCCCCGCCCATGGCCTAAACCAGTGATGCACAAACCCTGGCCCGCGGGCCAAATGTGTCCCCCACGGGTCTTTTCAGTGGCCCCACGGGTCTTTTCAATTCAATGAAAAAGTTAGAATATAAAAGCGACCCAATTTATGACTTAGATGGAAAGTAAGTAGGCTAATACATTTAGTTATTTTCTTCGGTTGGCCCTCACATCAAAAAAGTTTGTGCACCACTGGCCTAAACCATTAGAGGTACAGTAAAACTAAACATACCTTACAAAAGAGAATTTAATCCTGCATTTAATGAGAAACCATTAAAACTTGGTGTTCCCGCCATTGGCTTCCAAGATAGCCTGAATTCGCTTTGGGTAGCTTGCCAAAAGTGAAGTGAATAGATCTTGATCGTTACGCAAATTTGCTAAAACAGTTTCAATGTGTTGCGTCAGTGTATCCTTCGGAAATCGATTTGCTGCAGGTTCTTGAAACAAGAGACATTCAACCTTGTCCTTTATAACTGATCCAATGTGTTCACAGACGTTCAGGTCAGAATTTCTTGGCCATTCTTCATTTCCAAAGAAATCGATCTCATGGTTCCACAACAACTGTTGAGTGGCTAGTGTCTTAAAGCAGGGGGCCTTATCGTGCAAAAGTGTGACCTGATCGACATCCATAACATTGTTTGGGTTTCTTAGAAAAGGAATGACGTGCTGGGATAGAATAATATTACGAAAATACTGTCCATCCCAACTCTGACCATTTGGCTTCAGCACCCACATGAGCTTCTTTGCAGTGAACAAAACAAACACACCAACACAGTCTGGACTTTTTAATAATTCGCGATAATGTTCATTGTCATCGATTTCATCTGGTGTTGTGGCCCACATTCGATCATTTTGATAGTTAGGCCGACGTGTTACGTAAACAAAAAATTCATCGGAGACAGCTAAATGCATGAAATCATCCACATCCCAATCTTGAAGATAATGGGCAAACCACATTTTGTCATCGATGTTAAGTTGAGTTTTTCTTGGCTTTGGAAGTTCATGCCAAGGCTTTAAACCTTGCCTATGACGGTACAGTCGAATGATCTCACCATTAACGAGCTTTCCTCTCAACACTTCGATCTCTCTAGAAAGTTTAGCGCAGCTGTTTTTCCGCTTACTCGTACCGCTTTCAATGATGTCCTTTTTTTACTGAGAGAGTGGCAAATTTGGGCGCCCAGATTTGGTTGTATCCATTTCACATTCATCAAAAGTTTTATTCCAATTTCTTTTGACGAAGTCCTCACTTCTTCGCAACTTTTTGGTAACCTATGAGCGTGTTATAAAGGTGGCTCCAGCATCACGAGCTTCCCGAAATGTTATTGCTCGTATGCGATCTATCACATGTTGCTTCTCCGAATCACCAATTAATTGAGAAGCCATTATATTATCACTTTATCAGCTAGAGTAATTTTAATACCTGCAATAAATAATGAATTTTATATATTTTTATAATCACTAAAAACTATTTCGATATAAGTAAACATGTAAGCTGCAAATGGGGGGGGGGGCTAAGGTTTTTTGGAACCCCTTATAAGAGAAACTTCGGCGATTCCCTATTCAGTACCAGATACTTTAGAGTAGCAAATCCGTAACCGCCACCTAACCAGAATCTCCTTCAACTTCAAACCGCCCAAGGCCATAGATGGAGGTTAACAACTGGCGACCTTGCCAGGATTATTCCAGTCTTCTAGACCAGGAACTAGAACTAACATTCAGTGGACCGGCGTGTCACTACTTCCAGTTCTTCACATCCATCACTCGACCGGTGTGTCACGAGTCCAAGTTCTCTATGGCCACTCTGCTTCGAGGAAAAGTAGCCAGCAAGACACGTCTTCAGGACACGTCTTCAATGATTTCGCCGTAGGAATTTTAAGTACAGATCCTTTTTTCAAATTAATTACTAAACATTTGAGAAGTCAGTATTATTAACAGTTAATAATTAGTATCAAGCCAGAATCAACACATTGAACACTCCATACACCAGTGATACATTTCTTTATATTGAAACAGAGTTATTTCTACTATTATAGTTAACATACAATAATTTTATTTAATTTGCCAATCACAATATTACCGTACATTCACGTACATTCGAGTGGAATTTTGTTTAAATTTTTTTTATTGTTATTTTGTTTACAATTTTTCCAATATTTTCCTAGTTAGGCAAATTATTGTGCATTTATTTGTGTATTTCTTAGATAGAGTAGTTAGGAAAGCCACTCAAGTGATCATTCCATAGATTAAGATCGGTCAAGCAGATCAAATTAGAATACATTAACAGTACCTTCACATATGAGCGATTCAGACGGTGCCCTTTCTGACAGTGAAAATTCCCCTACACCCATTTTCCCACCTACCCCGCGCCCTTTCAAACATATTTCCAAACACGAAAACTTCAGATCAAGCACAAGCTAACATGTCTCAAAGCGCTTTCCCAGCATACATTAACTTAGGTAGACTTGTAAACTTCCCCAAACTGTCCTCATTTTTAAGGGGATCATAGATAACAACTTCATTGAACCGCGCGTAAAACCTTGGATTGAGTCTCTAGAACAGTATTTCTTACGCGAAAACATCACAGATGATGATATAAAGAATAGGGAAGATAAAAGGTTCATTGACCCTAAAGAGGGGGAATGCCCATGATACAGTTATATACGTCCCATCCATTAGCGAAGCTACAACTTGAGACAATTTTATTGGAATTTTTCAAAGAAATAGCACTCGTACAACCTTTGGCCACGTTAGAAGCTGTCTTCCAAGCTAAATGAAAGAAAGAAGAACATGAAGATTTAAACAATTTTATCACACGAACACACAAACTCGTAGGAGAAGCCCTCCGAGCCGGAGAAAATGCATGCGACATTACATTCACTTCAAAGCAAAGAAACCTAATAGTAGCAGTATCCATTTACCAAAACCTACCCGTAGCACCTAAAAAGAAATTTCAAGAATGTCTAAATATTGACAAACCAGTAAGTGAAGCCAGAAATAAATCAAGGGAACATTACCCAGACTTAGCGAGCCAGAACTACCGAAAGGGTAGAGAGACCCTTATATACTTCATAGAGCAGCACCAGCAACAACAACAACAACACTATAAATCTAGGTCGATGCAGGAACACCACCTCAGAAACAAGCCCCACAAACCTAGAATGCACGCCAGCCTCCTCAGTGTTTTAATTGTGATAGTTTTGGGCACATGATGAGTCAATGCAATTATCCCCCTTACTGCTCCCACTGTCATAAACATGGTCATCGCCGTCGCGACCGACAAAAATGTGCTGATAAAGCCCCTGCAGGGTACAGACCCCACTTCCAAAGATCAAGTCACCAACGTTCCCAAAAGCCCTCCAATTCTCAGAAACCAGTTAGTTTCACGACCACAAGGTCAACCACACTATTACCCGATGTCCAGACCCCAATATAATCAGCAAGGTCGGATAGTTCGGTACGTAGAAGTACCCGTTGAAGAATCAGTTTCCACAGAGTACACTTTTCAAGAAGACCCTCCAGTGTATGGTGATCCCGTAGCATATGAATCAGGTCCTCCCCTAGAAGTCAGTTCAAGTTCTTTTTTAGATCCCACTTTGGAGGCAGCAGTTCAGCCTCCTCCCTCGTAAATAGCAGTAATAAACCCAAATACACACATAAACTACCCATCAGGATTATAGGTGCGAACCTACAAGATTTAATAATAAATTGTAGCACAGATAACCGAGATTTAACCGCTCTCCTAGATACAAGAGCACATGCGACATCAATTAAGAAACAATGTGCAGATGAGTAACTAGAGAGTACAGATTATAAATATGAAATTAAGGCACCTTCCTACTAACTCAGAGGAGTTACAGGTACACCCATACCTACATAGGGAGAAATCGAATTATATTTAGAAGTTGGTAACGCGGTATATCCCGCAAAATGTTGTATTGTGGAGGCAGTCGCCACCGTTCAGACAGATATCTTGTTCAACCGGAATCAATGGGAAATTTACCCAGCCGGAAAATTAGTTAAGTGTAGAAATACGACATACCTTCTTCATGAGAATAATAGACAGGTGCCCCACATTCAGCCTAATGCTAACAGAATCAGTTTAGTTCGGATTTCCGAACGAAATAGGAAACTCACTCCAGTTTATAGCAGTTGAAGTCAGTCGGTTGCATCCAGAGGGACAACCGTCCCAGAAATCAGCCCCCAGAGTAATCAGTTCCAGTGTTGAATCCACTAGGATCAACACAGTCAGTTTCCAGTCGGTCAGTTTCTAGTCAGTCAGTTTCCAGTCAGTTAGTTTCCAATCAGCTAGTTTCCAATCAGCCAGTTTCCAGTCAGCCAATTTCAGTTAACTCAGTAGTTGAGATTCGAAATCCAAGTGAAACGATTTTTCAACCAATAAGGCAAATTTTAATCACCGAACCAGAGTCAGATTCACAACTTTTCATATGCTCTACAGAGCATATAAGAGTAGCACCTTATGAGAAGATTTGTTTCCTAGCAAGATTAGTAAACGGTGAAGGAAAACTATTAGAGTCAGATCGTACTCTTATTAGAGAGAAAAGTAATTTCAAGAGAGATGTTCTTATAACCCAAGTTCTTAATCATAGTCAGAATTCAGCTATCCCTGTTGTTTATTTAAACAAAGGAAAAAGCCCTATTGAATTAACTTCAAATCAGAGAATAGGAACAGTTTCCACAGTAGAAATAAATTCAGACTTCCCCGCCAGTACTATTTTATTTTTGCTGAATAATTGGTGAATTATTTCTTTTAAAATTACTTAATTTTTTTAGATTTAGCTTAATAAGGTAATCTTGCTAAATTCTGCAATGTTAATTTTCTGTATACATTCTCTCTTCGTTGTAAAAGATGAAGTTATGTTTTGCTTAACTTTTAATTTTAAATCTTAAGCATTTAATTTTTGCTCATATGCATGTTTAATTGTAATTCATAATAAAATGCATATTTCAATTTCCATTTTTAGTTAGACAACATCAGATCTGACAATATGCGATTTAAAATAAAAATATGGCTTCATCTTCAAATATCTTGCTTATCTCTCTACACAATGCTACAGCTAAAATATTTACCTTATCTTCAAATATTTTGCAAAATAATGCAGCCTTTTGACAATAAAAAACAAAAGTCAGCAATAAATAATAATGATGTCACCAAAAATTCAGTATATAAAGCCGAACAATTTTTCAAATATTCATTTTGATTGTCTGATCTAACTTAGAGGCTGAGAATTACCTGTAACATTTTAGCAGTAAACTACAATAAGAGAATATCTTTGTTTTCTCCTTCGAGCCTTGCTCTCTACAGAGAACTTAGTCTTAAATAGAGAAAAATAATTTTCCCGATACATTACAAGAAGAATCGGGAAACCTTCGGAGAATTTAATAAGCTCCACAGAATCCTCCAATCCATTACAAGAAGAAATCGAAGAGTAGTATATGAGAAACTTCTGCGATTCCCTATTCAGTACCAGATACTCCAGAGTAACAAATCCGTTGCTGCCACCTAACCAGAACCCCCGTCAACTTCGAACCACCCAAGGCCATAGACGGAGGGGTTAACATGTATATATATATATATATATATATATATATATGTATATCGAATATATATATATATATTAGACCGTTTCACGATTATATGGTAATTTTTCAAATTGAATTTTGACAAACGCACACACTTTTATTTTTTTATATAAAGGAAGAAAAACAAATAGACAAAATATCATTTTATTTGAATGATAAAAAGGCACCCCTCAGATGGCACTTCTTTTACATTAATGGATAATTAGAGCAAATATAAGACTGAACGAAAAATATGTTTTAAAACAAAGCGACTTAAATTCTATTTAAGACATATATTGATTAAGAATATAGGGATTTCAGTGGCTGAGGGACCTCCTTTCTCTGATTTTCAATGATTTGAAAGGCCAGTTGTCTCTCTTCCTCACTCTTTGTGAGCTTCTCATTAAACTCTGTAGCCAGTTTGACTCCTCGTTCAGCACAGTCGTTGATTACTTTGACTGCCATGACCCGATTACGGTGCTCCTCAATGTCTTCAAGTTTCTTGGGAATTTATATTTTCAAACACTTGAAGAAGTCTTGTGTTTGAGTTGTGACAAAACTGGTAATCTTTAAGTCATTGGGGTTTTGCAACATTCGGGGGTCCACCTTTCTTGCCCTCACTTTTCGAGGAGGCGCGTGGTGAAGGTTGTGGGGCATTAGAACCTTATCATCTTCAGTCATGAGGTTTGAGAAAAAGCCAAATCCTACAAGATCCTCACTCAAGTATCAACCATGGTTCTGAAGTTTTTTGAGGGCTGTAGCACCCACTTCCTTATCAACCTGGATCTTGTAGATATGTAGCATCTTGAGGAGGGCCAAATCATTTGCTGGAGCATCAATTCCAACTGGAGATGTATACCAAGCTTGAAGATAAACTGTCACTGAAAAGGCGTTTATTCGTATCAGAGCTTGTTTTTCCTGAGGGGTGAGAAGGAATTGGTTCCTAAATAAGTAAATTTTTAAGGAATGGATGCCCTTTCCCATCCATCTAGCTCTGCTGTAAGCTCCTGGGTAGTGGAATCTGCTATCAGAGCCTTTATTTGTTTTAGGCATTGGACAACCAAGGAAGATAAGTGCAAGTTCTAAGTATTCCCTGTAGTCACCTCGAGTGTGGCCCTCTTGAAGTTTGGAGTTGATGAAAGAAATAAGCTTGTCTCTGTGCTTCAAGATCCAATGATCTAAAGATTCTGAGGTGAGATCATTGGGTTCATAGGGCTTGTAATTCTGCTGATCAATGTTATCCCAACAATCTCTGAATCGATTGAATAAGGGAATTTGTGGACCCGAAGAAGAGAAAAACATGTAAAAAACTGCAGTGATAAGAAGCTCGTGGATATGGTGGCAATATGCCAGAAAAAGGAGTGATCTCTGAAGGGCCTTTTGGATGATGGTACAAGCCCCAGCATGGATACCTGTATTGCTTGCAGTAGTATCAAAACAAAGGCCTGCTACCCACTCATTTACTTGTGGCCATTGCTTCAAGACATCTAAAACTGCTCTCCCCATTTCTTCTCCCGTTCCAGAAATAAGCTTTGGAATAGACAGTAATTTTTCTAATTCGCCTGCACCAGTCACAACAATGGGCATTACATCAATCTTACCCCCATGCATGGATGGAAGAAGCTTTCCATCAAAATGAATTATTAAAGGGGTATTTGGTTGGAAACTGGCTTTAATGTCTTCTCCCATCTGCATCCGTGTTGATCGCCGAGACCTGTAGATAGAGGATGATGAAAGTGTGATCTCTTCAATTTCCACTCCAGCAGCTGAAAGGGCAGGTGCCACAATGTGCATAGCAGCTCTTGCAGATGTTCCAATGCGGTCTAGAGCAGCCAAGAACTTTTTATCTCTAACAATTACACCTGGTTCAAGGTTCTCCTTTTTGGAAGATGATGATGAGAGTGCTCTGTAGAACAATTCATCACCAGATGATTCTTCACTTCCTCCTGAACCGGAATTTTCACATTGGTTGAGATCCACAACCTTTGTCAATTGCCTCATTTCTTCCTTTGATTTCCTGCGAAGTTTTTCCATTCTTTCCATGCTTATCTGTCGTGCTTTTGCCTTTCTTGAAAACTACTTGTCTTCTGGACCCATTATCATTTTCCGATCGTTCCTTTGATCCTTAAGAAAATCTTTATCCTCTTGCAATTTTAATTCTGTTTCCACTTCTGAATGAGCTACATCGAAAAGCTTCTTTAAGCTGGTGACAACTTCTGCTTCATTCTTCTCTTGGGTAGGAGTTCGTCGAGTTCGGTTCTTGACCAGCCCTTCATGCTTATTGTAAAGCCTTTTAAGCTTTGAGACAATATAAGGCTTGTGGGATGTAATTAAGGAGGCTTTTTCCCACATAGCAATAACTTCGTTGGCTACAGTTGCGCAAGCTACAGAGACATTTTGCTTTCCCACCTTAATGTGATAAAAAAGACGTTTAAGGACATCACTGTTAGTTGGAAGCTGCTTCTCAGAAAAACCCTCTTCCAGCACTTGTCCGACCAACCAGACTTCACACTTGTTTCTGGTTTTTGCCATAATTCTGAGGAAAAAGTTTTACCCTGTTAGTCTTAATAATAATATAATATAATCATTAATCACTCACCTAAATTATATTATGACTTGATTACTGTAAGAAAGTTGTAAAGTAACCTTTCTAGAACAGTAAACTTGTGAAAATATCAGTAATTATAGATGAAAAAGCAAATAAAACATATAATCCATAAAGGGAAAAATGGAAATTCTAGAATAGTTATCCTGAAGGAAGAATTTTCTAGAATTCTCTCTAAAGAATATAGGGGTGTTACTGGACCATTCCTGAAAATGACCTACTTATCTTCCAATTTTATTTATGAATTTTATATACCAAATTTAAGAGGACATCACAAAATAAATAATATATTTGCCAGAAAAATGAAAATTTTCTCATGAGGGGTAAAATAGATATGCATTGAGGGGTGGGATAACAATAAGCTCTTGTCTTAATATTTTGCATGAAGTCTTTATTCATGACATATTACTTTTTTAGTATGTGTGCGTTGAGCCATCATAAATTTCGATTTTTCGAAACGGCCTAATATTATATATATATATATATATATATATATATATATATATATATATATATATAGAATATATATATATATATATATATATATATATATATATATATATATATATCGTATATATATATATATATATATATTATATATATATATATATATATATATATATATATATATATATATACAGGGGTAAGTCCGGCATCATAGGAGAAATTCGTATTTTTCTATTTCTACAAACCATAATTCATATGCTCGGAATGACAATTTCCCGTCCACCATTCTCTTTAGTGACGAGGCTGTTTTTTATGGAAATAGTGAGGTAAATCGACAGAACACCCGCTACTGGTCTCAAAACAACCCTCACTGGTATAGTATACCTCTTCAAAGGAACAAGGTGCATCTCGGGTGATGTTATGGTGTGGCATTTGGAAGGATCGCATCATCGGCCTCCTCTTTTTCGATGAACATGTCACTGGAGGCACCTACCTACGTATGCTCAAGGAAGAAGCATTTCCCAGTGTCTTGAACGAAGAAGGAAATTTCCCAACATGGTTCCAGCAAGACGGCGCTCTTGCACATTACAGCACCCAAGTAAGGGAATACCTGTACCAAGAATTCCCTGCTCATTGGATAGGACGTCGAGGGCCTGTGGAATGGCCAGCTAGAAGCCCGGATCTCACGCCACTAGATTTTTATCTCTGGGGCCACTTGAAAGCACTGGTATACGCAGAAAAATTTAGGAGTGTTGAACATTTGCGGCAGTGCATTATTGGGGCATGTAACACCATTACTCCTGACATCATTCACCGTGTGCTTGCTGACTGAGTATCACGTCTGAATTTGTGTATTGAAAACAATGGTGGACATATTGAGCACGTTCTGTAAATAAAAGCTTTTGTTTTGCCTTTTTTATTATTTGTCCTATGACGTCGGACTTATGGGACACCCTGTATGTATGTATATATATACGTATATATATATATGTACTGTATATATATTATAAAATTTGGCTTTATATAACCTTTTGTTACCTTGCGTTCGAATTGTTCATTCTAATAAGGTCAAAGTTTTCACTCCACCTTAGACCTACAGTTTAACGTTGAATCCAGCGTCCTAACCACTAGGCCACCCATTGTACCCATTTATCTACCAATCACTTTCTTTATTGCGTGGAAGGATGAACAGCTGGGTTTTGCTGCGCGCCGGCTGCTGTCACCGGGTCCTGAACCCGGGACAAATGGCTTCGCATTCAGCGACGGTAACCACTGCACCACCGAGGCGCATATATATATTAGTGATGTAGGTCACATCCGCATCCGCGGAACATCCGCACATTTTCTCGCACCCGCATCCGCACTTTGGACTGCGGATGTCGTGCGGATGTGGACCGTTGAGATAAAATGTCATTAATAAGCGGAAATTATCAAATTCTACTATATTAATAGAACTAGTTCATTGTGCGCAAAAGTGATGCAAGCGACAAGACGAGAGGCTGTTCTTGTATGAAGTTACTCTCTTGCAACCTACTTAGATCCACGTTACAAAGCTAAGTTATTTTCACCTAGTACATTAGAACGAGTTAAATCATCACTTGGCAAAGCAGTTGAAGAGCTTCAATCTCTTGAATCTGTCGCTTTGCCACCCACCAAAAGAATAAAAGTTTCAGTGACAGAACCAACACCTTCAACAAGCAAATCTATCACAGAATCTGTCTCTCAGTTTCTTGAGTCAAGCAGCAATGACGAGACCTACGCGATGTCAAAAGATGTAGTAAAAATGATCGAGAGCTATCACCAAGAAAAACGCCTGGCTGCATGTGACAATCCTATTAGTTGGTGGAAAAATACGCAGAATATCTATCCATACTTGAGTAAACTTGCAAGGAAACATTTAGCCTGTCCTCCAACAAACGTACCAAGCGAGAGATTATTTAGCAGTGCTGGATTAATATATGATGAAAAGAGAAACAGACTGGCAGCAGAAAAGGCAGAAAAATTAATGTTCCTTAAGCATAACCTTCCTATAATTAAGTTTGAACATTAAACGATGAACATCTTAGTTTACTTTATTTTAATTACTCATTTATAAATATGCCTAATAAAACTTTAAACTTAATATAAATAGTTATCAAGCTAATTAAAGATCTCTTTCTATAAGGGTGGAGGTCGGGGAAAGAGGTCGGTGGGGTGCATTTGAGTTGGGTTCACGTCCCGCATCCTGGTAACACAATTATGGTTTCTAATTGTGGCTGAAACTCAACAAAATATAACGAATTTATTTGCAGACGAATTCACTAATTGATTTATTTCTATATTAGTTAGATGCTTGATATTATTTTATATGTTCAGAGAAAAGTACAGCAATTATTGTACAATTAATCAATTATACTACATTATAGCTACAGCTCTCTCTATATAATAACTTATTATATACGTTAAACACAACAAATCTCGAATATATCCTAAAAATAACGAAAATGTAGACATCCGCATCCGCGGATGTTGAAATCAAACATCCTCATCCGCATCCGCATCCGCGGATGTGAAAAAAATGACATCCGCTACATCACTAATATATATATATATATATATATATATATATATATATGGGATGATTTCACAATTAAACACGTGAAATGAATGAATGGGTGGGTTTGCAGCATATATATATATATATATATATATATATATATATATATATATGAAAAGAAGGACCAACACAACAGCAAACATTTTCTTTTAATTTTATACTTCAGACGTTTCGACAAATCTTTTGTCATCATCAGTGAATTGTCTTAAAACTTTAAAACAAAAATGAGAATAATGAAAATTACATGAATACAAAATTAAAATCATTAAAATTACGTCACTACAAAAAATTAAAATCATTGAAATTAAATTAAAATTAATGATTTTAAGTTTTTGTAGTGATGTACTTTTAATGATTTTAATTTTGTATTGATGTAATTTTCATTATTCTCATTTTTGTTTTAAGGTTTTAAGACTTATAATTCACTGATGATGACAAAAGATTTGTCGAATCGTCTGAAGTATAAAAAATAAACGAAAATGTTTGCTGTTGTGTTGGTCCTTCTTTTCATCTGTAAGCTCTGTGTCCCTAAGGAGAATTCAATAGCTTTGATATATATATATATATATATTTATAAATATTATATATATATATATACCGAATATATATATATATAAATATTTTATATATATATATATATATATATATATATATATATATACCTCATTTTTTCATTTGTTCGTTCTCCCTCCTCATCTTGCGCGGAATGTTCTTCTATACAAGCGTCGTTCTTTACGTTAATTATACTGTGTTTTTTGCAGTTGAAAATATATATATATATATATATACAGGGTGTTTGAAAACTTTCTGTACAAATTGTAATGGGGGATAGGCAACACCAAGACAAACCCTTTTCGTCTATAAGTGTATGTCCGCTGACGTCACCATTCGGCGCCAGAGGGCGCCGCTGCAATTGGCTAAAAGGTGAAGTGGGCTAGACTCGCGCTTGCCGCGGGCATTCTTAAATCGGACGTGTTGAAACCACATTCGTCTACGAACAGCCACGGGAACATCTTCCAGCAGTTCCGGCAACGTTTCTTCAAGAAATATCCGGTAAACCCGCCCGTCGAGTCGGGCAGGCAGCAGGTACGGCCCAATCAACTTGCCATGAACGATACCCGCCCAAACATTGACGGCGAACCGTTCTTGATGAGCATGCACCCGTGTAGCATGTGGATTTGCGTGCGCCCACACGTGAGAATTGTGCATGTTAAACACACCCTCACGTGTGAAACAGGCCTCATCTGAGAACAGCACATAAGCCGGAAAATTAGGCTGCACCGCTGTCTGCTGCAGAAACCAGCGTGCGAATTCCACACGAAGAGGGTAATCCCGAGGTTGTAATGCCTGGACTCTCTGACGATGAAACGGATGTAACTGCTGCTCGTGCAACACTCTCCAGACCAGGTCGTGGTTCACACCGAGGATATGTGCAACACCTCGCGTGCTTGCGCATGGATTGTCCTTAAATCACCGTAGGATTTCTTCTTCCATGTCAGGAGTGCGCACGTTTCTCTCCCGACCAGTGTCATGCATGTTTGCATGGAATGTTCCAGTTTCTCGCAGTCGCCGATGCAAATGCGCAAACGTTTGGTGGTTTGGCACACGTCTGTTTGGGAAGCGCTGTCGGTACAACCTCACAGCAGCTCTTCCGTTTCCATTGGCAGCCCCATACACCATATGCATGTCAGCCATCTCAGCAGTCGTGAAGCGCTCCAGGTTACGCGTACTACGTTCGATTTAAGAATGCCCGCGGCAAGCGCGAGTCTAGCCCACTTCACCTTTTAGCCAATTGCAGCGGCGCCCTCTGGCGCCGAATGGTGACGTCAGCGGACATACACTTATAGACGAAAAGGATTTGTCTTGGTGTTGCCTATCCCCCATTACAATTTGTACAGAAAGTTTTGAAACACCCTGTAAATATATATATATATATATATATATATATATATATATATGTGGGATGACTTTCACAATTAAACAGGTGAAATGAATGAATGAATGATGCAAACCCACAAAAGAAATGAAAAATGATTTCAAGGCCTTTCGTGTATTCAGAAGTACACCTTGTCAGGGAATGAAGGGAGAAGGTGAGATGGAAAAAATATATACATATGTACAACGGGACAGAAAAATAAATGTTTGAACACATGATTAACAGGAGTTAATTAGAGGCAAAAGGTATTTTGACAGGATCTTTTCAATTTTATACATTCCCGCACTGTTATTGAAATTATTTTTATGATGGATAAATGTACATTCTAGAATATTCCTCTCAATTATATCTGTGTTTTTAACAAGAGCTTTAGAACTATACCACTTGATACTATGATTGCATCTATACATATGGTTAAACAATGAATTAGAATTATTTGCTGTTCTTCACGCATATTTATGCTGTTTTACCGTAATATCTTACGTTTTACCCGTTTGGCCTATATATACTGTTACATTGAGTACATCCGATCGAATGCACACAACCAATCACATTATCTTGGTTATTCTTTATGAGGCGTGATTTGACAGTATTATTATGATTAAATACATATATATATATATGATGAATAAAACCACGAAGGAAAAAGAAACACAAAGGGGTGCTCAAGCACTTTTCACGTGTCACTTTCGTGAAATAATTTTTCATATATATATATATATATATATAAGCAAACAACCACAGGGAAAAGAAAAAGGAAACACGAAGTCCGAGCGCTTTCGTGATATATTCACATCTTCAAGGAGAAACAAAAAATAACTATTTATAGCTATTTTTTGTTTCTCCTTGAGGATGTGAATATATCACGAAAGCGCTCGGACTTCGTGTTTCCTTTTCCTTTTCCTTCTGGTTGTTTGCTTATTAATAAGATCACGTGTTATTCTGTGATTTTAGTGCATATATACATATATATATATATATACATATACACACACACACATTCCATATATATATATCTATATATATATATATATTGTAACGTAAAATGGGAGGTGGTTTTTGTATTTATTATTTAAGTATTTATTGGTATTAATGGTATTAATTATACCTTTATTTTAACCCGTTTTCATTTAAACCACATCATTCGTTTTAACCCAAGGTTATGTACATGACTGATTGTATATACACGATTATTTCTCCGTTAATTCGTGTAGGGGGAATAATTATAAACCTTTTAAAAAAATATATTCTTCGCAGACCTTATTTAAATCAATTACAATATAATAATGAATTTGTTGAATATTTGTTTTTAAAAATGGCACTTGAGACATTGATTGTTACTTCAACAATTTGATATTTGCAATTAACATAATGAGTCAAGATATGACTGTTAACCAAATGTTTGGCATGGAATCAATTAATATGAAAAAGAATGACACTTAATCATAAGTCAATTACTTAAAATGCATAAACACCTTGAACTTGACTGATAGTCAATTTTTAATCTACAACTGGTAGTTATTTAACTGAATACAGCCGTTTGGTAGTATGTCAGATCATTTAAAATGAATAATGGCGTGCATACTACAATTTTAATTGATTATCTTCAGAACAATGATTGGTTCTCTACCCTTTCAATTATATGGACTTTAACATCAATTACTTCCTTTAAATAAAAGAAGTTTGAGACAATTAACCGTTGCCTTAAGAATTCTGAGATTCAATATTAATACAAGACCATTAAATAAAATGGTATAATTTATCAGGTAAGAGAATAAAAATGAATTTATAATTTCAATAATTACAAATTGTCAGAAACTCATCTTCCCGATTACCCTTTGGTGTATGGGCTTCATTTCCGGTGGTAATTACATATGTATACACTTTCTCTTTCCTACTATATATATATTCACTGCATAAGAAATTTTGAGGAGAGACGATTTTACGTCTTACTTGAACTAAGTCCGTTTTCTTCCTCCGCGTTTCCTTCCTACAGAATTGGGGAGGGTAGACTCTTCTGTCAGTCTTTTTAACAGACGCGAATTTTCACTTTTAGCTCAGCGAGGCATGTACTTTATTCAGAATTAGAACAACGATTTTTGCTTTCAATTACCGCACGCTTTATCATGTATGATGTATACTTGATCAACTTTCGTTAAGAACTAGTTTTGTTCCGAACAGGGGAAAATAACTCTAGTTCCCACAAAAACTAATTTTTTAACACAGATTTTCTGAGAGTGACTCGGTTTCGTCGGAGCTGCCAGGCGCGAGAATTATATTATTTTTATCTACTTTCTCTTTTTTAATTAATCTTATTTTGCGAATTACTAGCCTTTTAGAAGGTGTAATTTGTATATGCCAATTAAACTTGTTAATGATGTAACAATTTAATTTTAAATGAGTCTTTCCATTTATTACGTAAATGAACATTAACTTTTGAAACGCCTTCTTCCTTTGTTTTGAGGGACGTGGAAATCCACGTGTCCGAATGCCTACATTTCGTTTGGAAATGTACTTTTTACATTTTATCTTCCCAGTATCTGAGTACCTATAGATGGCATTTTTATCCGAACTTATTCCGAATTAAATAGCCAATTGAAATCACGTCTTTTTCCCAAATTACATGAGTATTTAATATGAATTTCCATGTATTTAAGAATTTATAAAACGACGTCTCTTGGACGTGAAAAGTGGACCCGTCATTTCGACTAACATTTGAGCTTCGTTTCCAGTTTGGTATTTACACATACTTATTCATACATACGTTTATATGAATAATTATGCATACAATTCACTCTGCTTGCATGTTCAATCCATTTGTGGTATAATTAATAACCAGTAATTTTAATTAAACCTTATGATTTATTCCCATACATAACAGTATATATATATGTTCCATATATATATAAATATATGTATGTGTGTGTATATATATATATATATATGAGGAGTGATCAAAAAGTATCGATAATTTTATTGCTACGGACAAATGAATTCAAATAAGAAATAACCGTTTAGATATGCGAGTCTTTCTGCCCTCTGGCGTCTGCAGTCTGAAGCAAAATCTGCTACCATGAGTCAGTAGTTGGTTGTAGCGCTTAAAGGGAGGGTGTGTTTTTGCAGTACGTCTAAATCTCGGAAACGGAGCAACGCGCGTGCTAAACTTCGAAAATTTGCATCGGAGACGAACGAAATGATTAAAACAGCTTTTGGAAATGATGTTCTCAGTGTAGCTAACGTTTACAAATGGCACAAACGGTTTAAAAATGGAGAAACATCTCTTGAAGACAAGGAAGGCAGTAGCAGCCTTTCCACTTCTCATTACGAATGAAAATGTCCAACAGATTTGATTTCTGATACGAGCAAATGTTTCTCCATTTTTAAACTTTTTTTGCCATTTGTAAACGTTAGCTACACCGAGAGCATCATTTCCAAAAGCTGTTTTAATAATTTCGTTCGTCTCCGAACGCGCGTTGCTCCATTTCCGAGATTTAGACGTACTGCAAAAACACATCATCCCTTTAAGCGCTCCAACCAACTACTGACTCATGGTAGCAGATTTTGCTTCAGACTGCAAACGCCAGAGGGCAGGAAAACTCACATATGTAAACGGTTATTTCTTATTTGCATTCATTTGTCCGTAGCAATAAAATTATCGATACTTTTTGATCACTCCTCGTGTGTATATATATTATATATGTATATATATATATATATATATATATATATATATAATAATATATTAGGCTGGGTCGAAATTTTATATTGAAAAGGTACATATTGTGAGGGGTTTGAATGGAACACAGGAAACCCCTCATAAATTATTTTCGCTGTTCAAAGCCTCCTACCCCTGGCACAATTTTTCACTTTTTGACCTATATTGAAGAATATTCCTTTTATGCGAGACTTACTCTACATTCAGGTTTTATGGTGACATAAATCTTTATTAACATATAATATTTTATTTAATAATGTACAGTATTAGGAAAATTAATTAAGTACAACAATATTTTCAGAAGAAAAAATTAGAGGCATAATAAATGTGCTAAAATTCAATTAACTTTTTCAGTGTTCTTTATCACATTAAAAGGGAAGAAATTTTCAATATCATTAGGAAATTTTATTTCATATGTTTCTTACTCATTCCATTGGGCCTTCCATTCAAACTTGGGCAGGTTTCGCCTTGATTCTAATGAGTTTCAGATAAACTTTTGACGGTTGTCATATCCTATTCTTTCCTGACATGCCTTTGTTACTAGGTTCACTGCCCTTTCCACACTTTGACTGTGACATGGAAAAGAAGCTATCTCCAGTGGCTTACATCGTGCCTATAGTAGCTCATCATCGCTAAAATTGTTTAGCAGCGGTGGAGGAGTAATGATCTCTTTTTGCCAATCGATCATCTCGGTGTATTCAGTAGATTGGAAATTCAGGGTTCGAGGCAACTCAAAGTTTCTGGTACCTGAAAATTCTGTTCTTGAAAGAATGATTTTCTGAATAGCTTGCTCCCTAATTTCTAGTCTCTTGTCAGTTACCATTGATATGAATATATTTTCTGGGTGGGCAAAGTAGGCGTTATTCTTTAATAATGGTTCTATGATTGATCTATGTTGTTCATCTAAATTTCGAAGCAAGCATGTTAAATGCCAAAAGTTATATGTACCATCAGTTGCATTAGGATGAGATTTTATCCAAAACCACCCTGGAGCATAGAATTGCATAATAATCTTGACTATTATCTTGAAGGATTTTATCAAGATTTGGCGTTGAGATATATAATCGAAGGACCCTGTTGGCTAGAGTTAGCCAGCGAGCATGGTGAATGGTACCTGGGGATCGAGTGGACAGATCTTAAGAAGTGTCTCCAGTTTGCACTGTCAGACACATATCATTGAGATATCTTTGATCACTGCTTAGCTCCTTCACAACATTTGCTGGAATTTCTTTAATGTTTCCCTTTACGCGAGAATATTTGACTACCTCCAATTTTGTTAAATCTGTTTTCAGTTTATTCCCAATTGAACCCACAAAAGTATTTGGACCTGTTGTTTTACCATCAATGGCTTTGTAGACGTGCATAAAAGGCAGCTCATTCAAATGCAAGAGGCACACCAACAACTGCACTGGTCTGTTAAGATGAATTTCAACCAGTTTTATGGCTCCACCAATTTTTCCTGTATTTACAGGAGTACCATCACAGTAAAGCTTTGATAGTATCGGTGCTGTTCGAGTCTGTAATAATAGTTATCAACTCTTCTGCTATGCAGCGAGCAGTTCTATTATCTGGTGTGACATGGTCCACATAGATGCTTCCAGGTTCTTTCACATCAACATAGTGTTCTTCTTTTATCTTTCCACTTTAACCTAATGTGTTATCTTTCCTTCCATCAAATCCAAGGCGCTCCATCTTCAGATTTTCGGATTTAGACCTAAAAGTATTTGTTTCACCCATGCGATTTCTTTCTCTTTCTAATTTCTTTCTGTCAAGCATGTTCGTGTGGTTAAGGATCCTCATATCTTTTAAAGTTGCATTGACTATTGCAGCTGCAGCTCTACAACTTACACGATAACGATCTGCTGTTAGTGCTAGGTTTTTATAGGAGTGCCTGTTCTGAATATTCTCAGTCAATTCTAAATCGGCCTCATAATCTACAGCCTGACTCTCTGAACCTACATCCATGTCTTCTTCGGTATTTTCTATAAATTCCGATAGTAAAACATTGGTGGCTTCAGTCATTTCTTCTTGTGCTTTTAGTTGACGGTTTTGTGCTTCTTGGGCTCTTCCTAAAGATCTCTTCTTTGTTGAACTATCTATGCGGTCAATTGGTCCTAACTGATTTTTTTACTTTGTTTTTGACCCACAAAACACTCCCATTCTGCCATTGGTATTTTATCCTTACACCTGCAAGATTTCCTATCAATTCCCTTATCATAGCATTCACAAGAAGATATATCAAACATTTCATCATAATGAGCTACTTTTAAGGGAAAACTTTCATTTCTTCGACATAACGGCACCTTGTTCAATTTTGAGGCTTTTTCTATTAGTCGACTAACTTTAAGATAGATACCTTTGGTGTTAATCGTAGGAAAAGAAAATTTCATCCAAATATCTTCAATATCTTTTACAACAATCCTGTAACAATCACTAGCAGTTGCTGATCCTTTTGATTTAGCTTCACGACGGCGCACAAAAAGGTAGCGTCTCACAATATATGCTTTTGAAGGAGTCATGGCTGCTGGGAATTCCGTAGGATATCCAAAGGCTGCCTTTGAGGACTTGCTTCTAGTAGCCATAGTTATATTCAGAAGTAAAATCAAATTATATGTAATTTATAATTTATGATAATCCAAATTATAATTAAAGCAAATGCAAATTATTTCTATTTATCTGAAACATAAAAATATCAAGTATTAAACAAACAACTTATCATGTAATATATAACAACATTAAACATATGCAAATATGAAGGTAAAAAAGGGAGGAGGGGCATGTGATAGGGGTAGTAGGGTAGCACACACTTGATTTTTTAATATTTTGTTAAAGCGATAAAAAAAATCTTCTCACATAGTGTACTTTTTAAGAAATAATATTTTTTCCCATTTAAATCTATGCAAATATGAGAGTAAAAAAGGGGAGGAGGTATATGCTAGGGGTAGCAGGGGTAGCACATGTCGATATTTTAATATTTTGTTAAAATAATAAAATGAAACTTCTCACATAGTGTACTGTTTAAGAAATAAAAAAATTTCCCATTTTCGACCAGGCCTTACTGTATATATATATATATATAATATATATATATATATATATTATATATATATATATATATGATATACCTTTCCATTCCTTTAAACCTTTCAAAGGTTCCGCGCGATGATTCCTCATTTCACGAAGTTGAAGCTTGTCGCCCCTCCTCTCGAGTTGGCCTGGTGAAGTAGTGAGTTGGTTTCTTGTACTCTCCACCTCACATAGCCAGGTACGCCCGGCTCATCGGGAATTCTTCTGAGCCAGGCGTCTAATCTTCTTTTGAAGATGTCCACTGCAACACCATTCGTGTTCCTTAGGTCTTTGGGCAGCTGATTAAACAGTTTTGGTCCTCTCACAACAAACTATTTTCTTTCAGTGTTAAGGATGTTCCCCGTCTCGCCTATAATTTGGGAACACGACACAGTCTTCCTTTTCTACTTTCCACCGTTGTTGTCATCAACAAAGGATATGACTGTGCTGTCTCTGGTAACGTCCTCATCTATGTCAGTTAGCATGATTATGAAGAGGATTGGAGCTAATACTGCTCCTTGTGGTGCTGAGCTGAGGACCTCTGATTCTCATGTAGATACTCGTTGTACTGTAACGACTTACCGCCCCTCACTAAGGAAATTATATATCCATTCCCCTACTCTTCCTGTTTTTCCCATATATTTCAGTTTACATATTATGATTCCATGGTCACACTTGTCGAACGCTTTGGCAAAGTCTGTGTATATTACATCATAGTTTTCATTACTTTCAAGTGCATCACTAATGTTGTTGTAGTGTTCCATTAGTTGTGATAAGCATGATCTGCCTGACCGAAACCCATGTTGGTTATCATTGAATTTTTTCTGAGTTTCCAAAAAGTTATAGATTTTCTGTCTAACTCTTCCTTCAAATATTTTAGTGAGATGAGATGTAAGCGACACTGGCCTATAGTTTTTGGCCTCGGATCGATCTCCTCCTTTTTATATTGGGACTATGTTCGCGCTCTTCAGGATGCCCGGTATTTCTGCCGTGTCTAGTGATCTTCTCCATATCCAATATAAGGGCTCAGCATTTATCCTGTCCTGCCGCTGAGTGTGTTTTTAGTTTCCATATAGCTTGTGTAATATCATCTGTCGTAAAGTCGAAGTCCGTTATACTTTACCCTTGTAGTTCTTCCTCAAAGAACACGTTTCCATCGCATATCAGTTTGTCAGTTTTTGGGAAACTGAAAGATGATTCGAACTGAGCTCTTCATACTTCAAATACTTCTGTTAGATCATAAAATAAAGTACTGTTCTCGTGTTTCATAGGTCCGATAGTCGCATGGTTTTTCGACTTTCTTTTGGCAAAATTATAGAAGTACTTTGAGTTAACCTTTATCGCTTCTATAGCGTCGCCTTCTTTTTCTGTATGCTTCTCAATTAGTTCCTGTATGACGTCATCGATACTCTGCAGTTTATCATTTAATATTTTTTTTGATGTTGTTATCTTTACAGTTACTTAATTTTGCAGTCACCCTTCTTCTCTTTCAGAGCAATGACCTCTTTTGTCTCTCGAACCTGCTTCTCTTTCCTTTTTGTTGTATTTTTGGGACATGTCTTTCCATAATTTCCAGCGTCTTCTCCTCTAACGTTATTAGCATCTCTTCCGTTGTCTTGGCCTCGAAAATGGTTTTCCAATCTATACTTCCATACTGGATGCAACATCTTTCCAGTTTATAACTTTGGAGTGAAAATTAAAAATTTTGAATTTGCCTCTTTCTGTTGTTCGTGTTGTTTCCTTTCCTTTTGCTTTTATATTGGCTGTTATTTCAATGATGTTGTGGTCCGATATTACAGTTGGGGATATTTCTATATTACCAATTAGGTTGCTGTTGTTTGTGAATACCAAATCTAGGTGATTGTTTTTTCTTGTGTTTTCTGTTATTTCTTGTGTTAACATAAATTCATCTGATAGAGCTAGTTGCATTTTTACCTGCTCCTGGTCTTCCCGTGTACCCCCCTTGTCCTGTTGTGTATATATATATATATGTTTTCTTATCCTTTTATATTTCATGAATGGGAAATTAAAATTACCACAGAGAAAAATATTTGGGGTTGGAGAGTGTAGATCTTTTACCCAGTTTCTTACCTCTGTAATAGAATCTGAAAATTTTGAGTTTGGCGTGTTTGAGGGTCTGTACATTATAATTAGTACCATATTGAATTTTTCAACTTTTGCTGCGATATTTTCTACGTAGCTCTTTCAGGTACTTATATTCATTTCTGCCATATGCCTTTCGCGTGTGTAAATAGCACATCCTCCTTTACGTCTCACTGTTATGTCTGTTCGAAGGATGTTATAGTTGTCAATTTGTATTTTTTTTGTCAACACAGGACTCACAATTTTCACAGTTCGCCTGGCAGTCCTTTAGATGAGTTTCCGTGAGGCATGCAAAGTCTGCTCCGGCTTCTTGCATGAGTTCTTACACGTATAAAACTTTTTCCGGGAAATGATTTTATTTAAGGCCCTGGATGTTGGTAAGGATTATATATATATATATATATATATATATATATATATATATATATTCGACTGCACGTGGCTTGCCTTGTTTGTTTTTCTTCGAGAGGGTAAAATTCCAAAACGTGGTCTAATAAGGTTGATTTTTACCTTGCTGAGGATCATCAGGTAGGGTGTGGTCACCGTCCGTGGGAAAAAAAGGAGAAAGGGGAACAAGTCGGCTGAATTGTGGACAGATAAGTTTTTCTTCTTTTTTTTTTTTTTTTTTATCCATCTTTATTAATCCTTTTTCTTTTCCAGAACCTTCGTCGGAAGCTTAATTAAGTATATATTCATTTAGTATAAATTTGGGTTACAGGAACCTGTTTCTGCGTTTGAAGAACATTTTTGCGGGCTTGCGCAGGTGACGTTACAATAAGCACGCGGTAGACCTACGTTTTATTTATTAATTGCTCCTTACTTATTCTAGAAGAATTACGTCGTTATTAGATTGCTATTATTAACTCGATATTAATTTCCAAATGCTCGTTTTTTAATTAGTTAATAGCATGGCACCCCCGTCATGTACTTGCAGTCGCTGTAAAGGAAAGTTTGGGCTTACGCGTTTATTTTGGCTAATCATAATGATCAGTTAGTTTGCACGTGGTGCTCAAACATGAAATTGCTGAGGAACGAGCTAGAGTGTGAGAGGGAGGCCAGAGTGAGGCTTGATGAAAGGGTAGTGCTCCTGACGGCAAAGTTAGAATCTCTTGGGCCTACTGAGAGGAGTTATTCTTCAGTCACGGCCCCTCCTGCCTCAGTTTCTACTAATGATATAAATAATACTAATAGCCGTCTCTCTTCCCCTAGTTCCCGACCCTTCGTGCAAGTGCGTAATGGAGCCCCATTGAGACAACCTAAGACTTGTCTACTGGTATTAATGAACAATAAGTTTTCTGTTTTAGGCTTCGAAGACGTAGATGAACCTGAAATACGACTCGTTGGTGATTCCATTGTTCGAGGGCAGCTCCAGGAATTCTGCGGGAGAAACCCCCCGTCATAGGCGCTGTTACTACTACCCTGGTGCAAGGGTGGAGGATATAACCAATAGTGTTGACCATTTTACAGACGGAATCTCTGAGGACACAACGTACGTTATTCATGTCGGTACTAATAACTTTTTAAATTCTAGATCGGAAGAGCTGCTGGCTAGGTACAGTGACTTATTAGAGCGACTAAAGGAAGAAACTAATAAGATTGTTTTAACAGGCATACTTCTCGAATTATCTAACGTAGCGATTTCTACAGCAAGGCGACCTATATCAACAATAACCTAAAGTCTCTGCCAACGGGAAGGAGTGCATTTTGCGAATCTTTGGAACAGTTTCTACGGCAGGAGGGACTTTTATTCGGAGATGGACTTCACCTTAATGACGTTGGAGCTGCGTGTTTAGGAAGACTATTTCATAATACTGTTTCTTCTTTTCAGGCTACCGTAACAAGAACGGTCCCGGCGTAATTTCCTTAAAGTTCCCTTGCGCGCGCGAAGGTATCGCAATTACAAACAATTTGAAGGTTCTATACTTAAATGCTCGTAGCCTACGAAATAAAATAAACAATTTTTTTTTCTTTAATTGCTTGTAAAGATTATGATTTAATTGCGATAAATGAATCGTGGCTTAGCACTGAAACACGTGACTTTGTATGGGAGCATCAAATTAGAGGTTATAGATTTTTTGTTGAAAATAGAATAGGTAGGCGAGGAGGTGGTGTTATGTTGTATATCAAAGATAATATTGCAAACGTTATAGAAGTAAAGCACAGAATTCCAGAATCGATAGATTCGACTACAGCAGAACTTAAATTGAACGATTTCAAACTTGTTGTTGCCGTTATATGTTGGCCCCCTAATCACACAGATGATACGGACCGTTAGATCGTGAACTTAAAAGAATAATAGGTAGTGAGAAGGCCTTAGGGGTGAATTTAATTGTGCCAACGTGGATTACGATACAATGCAGGGAGACGAGGTTGGCATGGACGCCGATTACGGGGGGGACGCCGGGGACATGTTCCCCCCACTTTTTACAAAGGGGGGACAACCTACCAGTTGTCCCCCCGACTTTCGTGGATGAATTGCTCTAAATGCTAACTATTAATGGTACCTAATAAGACGTTATATGTCGTATTATATGCATATGCAAATGTAATAGCAATATTATAAATTATTTTCATGAACACCAGTCTATATTTATTATGGAATTTAGCATTCAGTTAGTTGTTTTTTATTTCACGAACATAGTTTTTTTTTATCAGTTTATGTACATTGACCTCTGTTGTCTACAGGTAATAAAAGATTTATTTCGGTTAAACATATGTGTGATATTATGTTACATGAAATGATTAAATACAATTGAGTTTTTTTCAACATGCTGAGAAAAATTAAAAAAAACGGGTAAATGGTAAATTATTGATATATTACACGCAACAGCTACTGAGAGTAGTGTTTGATTCGTTGTTTGAAGGCGAAGTGCACCCCCTCACTATTTTAGAGCAATCGACGCCCCTGGAGATTGGACAGTATTTTAGATTTAGTAATAACTACGGATGATACGTTAATCACTGATCTTCAAATAATAGAACCGTTAAGCAATGGCGATCACAATATGGTAGAGTTTGTCCTCTCGAAGCCAACTAACTCGACTAAAATTTCGAACTTCCAGCACGCACACTTTTGTAAATTTAGAAATGAATTGGGAAATTGAGAAAACGTAATAGGGATCTCCAACGCAAAAATAATGTGGGAATCGTTTGAAACAGTATTTAGGACTATAAATGAGGAACGTGTATCGTACAAATTTAAGCGTGCGAAAGTAAATAACAAGCCCTTGTGGTTTACTTCTAGAGTATTGGATATTATAAGGAGGAGAGATAGGGCTCATAGGCTACATAAGTGCGATAAAGACAATTTGTGTTTACGAAACAACTACATAGCTCTAAGGCGTGAAGCGAAATGCGTTATAAAAAAGTCAAGGCGTGATTGTGAAATATCCATAGATCGTGACGGCAAAAAAAAAACCAAACGATTCTTTCAATACGTCAATAATAGGAATCCAGTAAAGAGTGTCTTGGGGCCGTTGAAAAATTATGACGGAGAGCTATTTTCTGAAAACAAGCAAATGGCTAACCTGCTAAACGAATTTTTTACGTCAGTTTTTACAATAGAAGATATAACGAATACCCCTACGGTCAGAGACATAATACCTTTTGACAATGGTAATACTTTAGATAATATTGTGAGTAGTGAAAGGGAGGTAATGCGCTATATTGATAAAATGAAAATGGGTAAATCACCGGGGCCGGATTCCATATATCCCATACAACTAAAAAAATTAAAAGAAAAGCATTGTTGTGCCATTAACAAAGATTTTTAATGCGTCTATTTCTGAGGGGTGCGTACCAGATAATTTCAAGTGAGCAAATGTAACACCTATCATTAAGAAAGGCGATAAAGGTGCGGCGAGAAATTATAGGCCAATCAGTTTAACGTCTGTTGTAGGTAAGCTACTGGAATCAATAATTAGGGATCGTATAGTCGAACACTTAGAATTGCATAACTTGGTTAGAAATACGCAGCACGGTTTTAGGCGAAACAAATCTTGCTTAACTAATCTTTTAGAATTTTTTCAAAGCGTGGTTGAAGTTTACGATAGTCATCGGGCTATAGATGTAGTGTATTTAGATTTTCAAAAAGCGTTTGACACCCGAACCGCACAAAAGACTCATCGAAAAAACTAAGGCTCATGGAATAAGGGGTGTAGTAATAAATTGGAGAGAAAAGTGGTTGCGAGGTTGGAAACAGAGGGTGGTCGTTGATGGAGTGGAGTCGTATTGGGCTAATGTAGCGAGCGGCGTTCCTCAGGGTTCTGTATTCGGCCCCTTGCTTTTTCTTATATATATATATTAACGATTTAGATGTCGTCCTAGTCAGTACAGTTTCAAAGTTTGCGGATGACACGAAGTTGGGTGGTAGGGCAATTAATGATGAAGATAGAGGTAAAATCTAGGAAGATCTGAACAAAATCGTTGATTGGTCAGTCACATGGCAAATGAGATTTAACGTCGATAAGTGCAAAATTTTACATATAGGCTCGCGTAATGGTAATTTTACCTATAGTATGTCAGGGAAGGAGTTGGCAAGCGTAGAACAGGAAAAACATTTAAGAGTTATCGTCACTGGTGATTTAAAAGTTGCGAAACAAAGTACAGCAGCGGTCAATAAGGCGAACAAAGTGCTTGGTATTATAGCTACGAAATTTGAGTACAAATCGCGAGATATTATTGTTCCTCTTTATAAATCATTAGTTAAACCCTTTGGAGTAGCAATCCAATTTTGGAATCCGCATATACGCAAAGATGTAGCTAAAATCGAAAGTGTTCAAAGACGAGAAACTAAGATGATGCTGTCGCTAAGGTCGAAGTCGTACGATGATAGGCTTAATGAGTTAAAATTTAATACACTCGAGACTAGGAGGCTAAGGGATGATCTAATCCAGGTTTTTAAAATTATGAATGGATTCGATAACGTAAATAGAGAGAGCTTTTTCGAAATATTACAATATAATAGAACTAGAAATAACCGGTGTAAGTTGACAAGTAGAAGGTTCGAGACAGCTGTTGCCAAAAACATTTTTAAGCATAGAATAGAAAATAGCTTGAATAGTTTGCCGGTAGAAGTAATTAGTAGCACGTCTATAAACGTTTAAAAAGAGATTATTATTACATATATATATGTAGCGGACCGACAAGAAATAGACTAACAAGTAGACAGACAATTCTTCCTTCCACGCCTTCAGCGTCTGTTTTCTTCCAAAGGCCCGACAAAAGCGAGCCCTTAACATCTAAAGGACGCGTGGACAAGGCGTCTCAAGATTTGGCGCGAAAGTCCGCGTCACAGGAACTACGTATAAAAGCGAGTTTCCACTCACTCACACACACACACACACACACACACACACACACACACTCGTTCTCCACCTTCACGAGCAGACCAGGCCGTCAACCGCCCTCCGGCTTCCCGCCAGAGGAGCGGCCTGCTGTTTCCCTCAAGGCCTTCGACCTATCATCAAGCAAGGCCTTCTACAGACCGCCTGCAGAAGCAATCCTTCGAGGCCCAGCGCCGTTTCGACTTCCGCCGGTTTGCCTCTCAAGCATCACCTCAATTCTACAACAAGCGACTCAACACTGGAGGCGACCGGCGCCCGGCATCTCCTCAGGCCTACAGTCTACAAGACCTGACCGACACGACCAACGCATGAGCGACCAGCTTCCATAGGACGATCAACGACACTTCGAGCCTACAGTAATAGGTTCATTCGACACTTCAACAAAGGTTCTCATCGTCCCGTAGACTATACCCTAAGTGTAGTTAAGCGTTCCAACTGACTCTCGTTAAAACGCAGTAAGCCTATTACTCAATTCAAGTGTCATTTCAATACCGTAATTCCGCGTATCATCCGCCATTCTGTCAATTCATATATTTATGCGATAACTAAATATTCTCTTGACTAACCACTTAGCATCACATAATGACCTTATTTATAAATGATATTTGTGTAACCATTGTCAAGCATTCAATCCATTATTATTGGGCCGCATCATTTATTCTGTGTTCATCCATGCAATCATTTAGCCTACATATTCAAGGTTACGTATTCTATTCAGTGTACCAAAACGTACGTGCATTCTTTGTCATTACTAGGCCCATTCAATCATCTAGCCTACTTAATCAGAGTGTCACGCAAACAGTTCTGCATTATTTATATCATTTACTAGGTCCATTCAATGTTTCATTTTGCATGCTATTTACATAGGCGTCCGGAAAATTCGGTACGGGAGAATTCGGTACGAATCGGACTAGAATTCGGTACTAGGACAATTCGGTAGTAGGACAATTCGGTAGTAGGACAAGTCGGTACCGGTATAAATTTAAAATATTACATTGGCGAATTTGTCTTGTGCGACTAATTTCCCTTTGTATTTTTCAACAACTACATAGAGTAGGTTAGGTTAGGTTAGGTTAGGACAGGGACATCTCGGACAATCAACAGTTTGGAAGCATTTCATGGAATATTAAATAAGGCAGTCCCAGGTAATCATCCAGATATTTGGGCGCTGATTGATACTCTTAAACAAGAAGAAATGCTGGCAAAAAGTAAACTTCAGAAAGTACGTCAGGGAGAAAAAGTCCTCCAAAAGAAAAAGTATCGTGATAGTAACAAACGTATCCTAACGTTAATAAATAATTATGATTCAGAGAATAAAATTGAATTTTTAAAAGGGATAGCATATAATATAAAGTTTTAAGATGCATTAGTATAAAATAGCTAAATCGTTTTAATTTCACTTTTAATCAATAAATATATGCAAACAATTATTTTAATAAAATATATATATCTTATTTGTGTGTTTTATTTCAATTTATTTACATTTTAATTTATACCCGTACCGAATTGTCCTACTACCGAATTGTCCTAGTACCGAATTGTCCCGTACCGAATTGTCCCGTACCGAACTGTCCTACCGCCATTTACATACCATCAATGAATGTATTACGTGTCAATTAAGCTATTAACCATTCATCTTATTAGCTAAGTTCAGTTCTATGTCATAAGCATAACGTAAAGGCTATCAAATAACACCGTGTAAGCAAAAAAAAATTTTTCTTTGTTTCTGGGCAATAACCTTTATTTTCTGATTCATTATGCTTCAAATCACTGGAAAAAAGCTGTCAGTAATTTTAAACTTCGGGTTTGTTGTCAGTACATCGATTTTGTTGAAATAAGAATATTATTATTTTTTAACCCTATATGGACATCTGCGACAGATCTGTAAACGCTTCAAAATTTACTATATATTTACCGAAACAAGTACATTTTAACTTAAATGACGATATCGTCAAATTGTAACGGTTCAAGGAGTTTATATCACGAATGGCAACTCCTACTGCAGAAAACCGAGCTTTAATTAAAAAATAAGTTAGTGCGTCAGTAGAAGTAAAAGTGTATGGTTACGCAGTTCGTTTTTTATTTTTTATCACTTTATTTGATTAAAGGTAAGTTGAATAATTTTTATTGCTCATATATGTTGTTAGAGTGGCTGAAGTAATATAAAACAATTCTGATAAACTGAGCACTAGAATATTTTATTGAAACGTAACAATATTGATGGCTCTGACATCCATGCCTTCTTTGCCACGTGGTATAAGGTTGTCCAATTTGTATTATATATATTACATTATATATATATTATATATATTATATATATATATTATTTATATATATATTATTATATATATATATATTACATTAAAAATCACATATTTATGTTCAAAGTACTCTAAATGAATGTTTAATATAGGTAAAAAAAATGTTAAGACAAAAATAAGAATTATGTCCATATAGGGTTAAATTAATCCATTATTTTTACTTTTTCAGACGTGTGACGTGTGACGAAGTTACTGCTGTTATGGCTGCTCGTGGCTGCAAATACCCAGCGGATTCCTTCTGCTACGTGTGCTGCTACGTGTGCGGCGAGTTCTTCGCAAAGACGGCTAAAAAACACTGCTTGGACAGTTGCACCCGTGCAAAGGAAGCCTATCATGCCTACTTCGGAATGCCAGTCGGTGACCAAGACAAACGCTGGGCACCACATGTCATCTGTGACTACTGCCGCCGCACTCTTGAAGGTTGATTTAGAGGAGAGAAGAGGGCAATGCGTTTCGCTATCCCCCGTGTCTGGCGTGAGCCCTCAGACCATCTCACGGACTGCTATTTCTGTATGGTGGACCCAACAAAACGAAGAAAGGGGAAGAATGCGCCTCCCATTGAGTACCCTGACATTCCGTCATCTATTGCACCTGTTCCCCATAACGCGATGGACCTACCTGTGCCACAGCCTCCCTTGAGAGATCAATCTTCTCCAGCAGAAGAAGCAAGCTATGATGATTCCGAGGAGGAGCAAGGTGCGTCATCTGCTGCGCGCCGTCGACGCCGGGTGGCCGGTGAAAGGTGCCCCTACTACCCCAACCAAGAGGACATCAACGACCTCATCAGGGAAATGGCCTTGACAAAGTCCAACGCCGAGCTGCTCATTTCCAGACTGAAGCAGTGGGACTTACTGGACGACAGCGTTCGAATTACTTCCCAGAGGAAGCGGCATCGCGGCTTTTCAGTGTTCTTCACTCTTAGAGATGGGTTGTGCTACTGCCATGACATCAGAGGACTCTTCGACGCTGTGGGCATTCCCTGCAACACCTCTGACTGGCGGCTCTTCATCGACAGTTCATCTAAAAGCCTCAAGGCTGTTTTACTGCACAACACAAATCAGTGGCCCTCGATTCCTCTGGCTCATTCAGTGCACATGAAAGAAGAGTACCAGAACGTCAAAATCCTGCTGAGTGCACTGAAGTACGACCAATTCAGCTGGGAGGTCATTGGCGATTTCAAGATGGTGGCCTTCTTGATGGGGCTTCAGGGAGGCTTCACCAAGTTCCCTTGCTATCTGTGCCTCTGGGATAGCCGAAATACAGCCCTTCACTACGAGAAGAGGAACTGGCCCCTCAGGACCGGCTATGAGGTTGGGGCCCATAACGTGAAGCAAGAGCCGCTGGTGGAGCCAACGAAAGTGCTGATGCCACCCCTGCCACATCAAATTGGGCATCATTAAGCAGTTTGTTAAACAGCTGGATCCAGAGGGTGAGGCCTTGAAGCACATCCAGGAGCTGTTCCCGAAGTTGTCGGAGGCGAAGATCAAAGCAGGAGTATTTGTGGGCCCTCGTGAAGCGACTTATTGACTCCGACAGCTTTCCTGAGAAGCTGTCTGAGTTGAGTGGGCAGCTTGGACAAGCTTCGTTTCTCTAGTCAAAGGTTTCCTCGGAAACCACAAGGCAGAGAACTACAGGGAAATCGTTGACGAATTGTGGACACGTACCGGAGCATGGGCTGCCGGATGTCGCTGAAACTGCACGTACTACACGCCCACCTTGATGAGTTCAAAGAAAACATGGGAGACTACTCAGAAGAACAAGGTGAAAGATTTCACCAGGATGTCAGCTCTTTCGAGGAACGCTACAAGGGACAGTACAATGAAAGTATGATGGGGACTATATCTGGAACCTTTTGCGTGAGAGTGAACTGAAATACAATCGCCAATCTCGTAGACAAACTTCTTTTTGATTAAACTATAACGCTAGAATTTTTGTATCAATTCTGTATCAATTCTCCGTAGCAATACTCTTTATCAACGCTCTGCATCACTGCACTGTATCACTGTCTGTGTATTAACATATTATAATACATAATTATTCCCTACTCGTTTCCTTCTTTTTATTTTCATTTCTAAAGACGGGGCCTGGAGAACTTCATTTTTCATCATTGATTTATCATAATAATCGTGTTAACATCAATTAAAATTATACTTAACAGGATTCATTTGATTTAAAAGCAGATAGTGTGAAAAACCCTTAAATTAATAAGCAAAAATGTCAAAAAATCAATAAATCGATCTCATGAACTCAGAACCGAAGTCTGAACTTGGTGACTGCTCATTTTTACTTATTTATGCCCTAAAAAATCAGAAAATAATAGTTTTAACTCATGGACAAACTGGTGATCTTGAAGCAATTCGAATCACTCGGTATTATTATTATACAGGGTGTCCCAAAAGTCCCTATCTCTTTTGTTGAAATAGGCTGAATTTCAAATGAATGCTTTAATGACATGATTCCATGCACCTTTCTAGACAAATACATGCATTAGATTTCTATTTTAATTATTTTTAAATTTTTAATTAATTTTTTCAGATCATATCATTGGTGATGGATGTGCATGACTGAACGCGTTATGATAGTAACATGTCGCATCAGAGGAATGAAATGTGAAATTAGAGACCGATTCTCAAGAAGGTTTCATAAGCCTGGACCGACAGATAAAGCAATTCGTGAATTGGTGAACAAATTCAAAAGGACTGGATTGTGCATGATGAAGGAAGAAGTGGACGCCCAAGAACAGTACAACAAAACATTGAATCTGTTCGCATAATGTTCGAAGACGATCAAAGAATGTCAGTTCGCCAAGCATCCCACAGATTGACCATACCCAAAACAACTGTTCACAGCTTACACGAGGAAGATTTTCCAAAAAGAGCAGCAATGTGTGCGGAACTGATCGAACAAATCCAAAATAACAATTTAATGGACCACATTTTGTTTAGCGATGAGGCGACTTTTCACACCTGTGGTAAAATCAATCGACATAATTGTCGCATCTGGGCTAATGAAAACCCAACTGAGTTCACTGAATGGGAAAGAAACTCACCTAAAGTCAACGTGTGGCTTGGAATGACGAAGTCTAAGATTTACGGGCCCTTTTTCTTTGCAGAGGCTACCGTGACAGGGCCTGTTTACTTTGATATGCTTCAAAATTTTCTAGAACCTCAACTTCTTGAAGATGGCATTCTCGACAATGTAGTCTTTCAGCAGGATGGGGCACCATGTCATTATGCCAGAATTGTTCAGACATACCTAAACGAGCGTTTTCCAATTCGTTGGATTGGACGTGGGGGAAATAGGCCCTGGGCAGCGCGATCTCCGGATTTGACCCCATTGGATTTCTTTGCTTGGGGTTTCATTAAATCAGAGGTCTATCGCAGAAATATTCGAGATTTACCAGATCTGCGGGATCGCATTAGGCAAGCAGTTGAGAAAATAACACCTGAAATGCTCGAAATGTGTTCGCAATGCAGCTGACCGCTTTGAGATTTGCAGAGATACAGATGGAGCACATGTGGAAACTACTAATTAAAGATTTTAATGGTGTAATACTTGTAATTTGTATAGAAATACATCTGTATTCAGGTCAGTGTGAAATTTATTTGAAATTAAGCCTATTTCAACAAAATAGATAGGGACTTTTGGGACACCCTGTAGTAGGCCTACGCCTTAGCCACTTCCACCTGGTGATACTTTACGACATCATAAATTATTAACCCAGCCTATCACTAATAAACAATCAATTTGCATCAATTAAGCATAAGCATACAATTAATTCATTATCACCTCAAACGGCTAGGCAAAACTAGGTCCACTATATATATATATATATATATATATATATATAATATATGAAAATTATTTCACAAAGGTAACACGTGAAAAATATTTATGATGAATAAAACCACGAAGGAAAGGAAACACAAAATGGTGTTCCTGAGGATGTCATTAGACGAAAGCGCTTGAGCACCATTTTGTGTTTCCTTTCCTTCGTGGTTTTATTCATCATATTATATATATATATATATATTTTAGTGGTGGACCAGATGTCAGTTTTTCAACATCTGCGGATGCGGATTTTTAATTTCAATATCCGCGGATGCGGATGCGGATATTTAGTTAATCTATCAATATAATATAAAATTATGAATATATGACATAATTTTTCAAATTTCGTGATATTACTATTATGGCAGGCAATGCATAAGAATTAAAATTAATATCAATGTTTTCATTATGATAAAAATAATAACTTTCTCAAGAGTTTCAGCCACAGAAAATTCAATGAAACAAGTTTCATTCAATTTTCTGTGTTACCAGGATGCGGGACGTGGACCCAACTCTTTTGCATCCCACCAACCCCTTTCCCCAACCACTACCCATTTGAAAGAGGCTACTTAATATTCAAACTCAATGATAGGCAAGCTGAATTCCAAGAACAACAGTTTTTCTGCTCTCTCTCAGCTAGTGCAGAATATGAATCTTTGCGAAATCTCCACCATTCTAGGGGTCTTCTTCTGGCCCAATGCGTTTCTGTTTGTGATAGCGGTCAATAATTTGAGATGTCTCCTTTGATAGCTGACCATCCTTTTCATCATCACCACTTAATGCTAATATTTGACTTAACGATTCGGTCACACTTTTACTGATACAAGGGATGGGTTCAGCTGTAACTCTTGGTTTCTTTGTTGGACGTTCTCTTTTCTCTGAATCTTTTAGTTCATCACATAACCGACCCACATTGTCTTTTATTCTTTGCATAACATAAGATGATGAGAAGAATTTGCCTTTATATCTTGGATCGAAATACGTTGCGACGGCATACAGATCATTGTTCTCCAAACCATCAAATCTTTTTCCTAATTCCGTCAATATAGTTTGTTTCATTGTCCTAATGCCTTCAATTTCCTCAGAAGTGGACTGCAACATGGTTTTAAGTGTTGTGATGAGAGGAATGACAACAGATATTGACGAAGATGATCTGCTTAATTTGTTAGTTATTTCTTCAAATGGCTCAAGAACAAGGATGCAATTTGATAGAATAGTGTAATCATGTGCAGATAACGGCTTTATTTTAGAATTTGAAAGAGCATACAAGAACACCGCTTCCTGCACCTCTTTCATTCTTCTCATCATATGGTTGTGCTTCATTTAATCTATCTTGAATTTTTTTCAATTCATTTTGTGCCATTGTTGAATGATGAAACTGACTGGCAATTGATCTGCATTTGGTAATAATATCGTTGACTGCTTTTTGTGACGAAATTCCATTTTTGACAACTAGTTGGAGCTGATGGGAACAGCAGTCCAGGTTGTCCAGGACAAAAATAATGCTTTCTTGATATTAGCGCGGCGTCTCTCATCACACAGTGGACTTCGGCTTCACTAATGTTCAAATTCTCAAGCATCGTTTTAAACGTTTTACAGAGATATTCGCTGGTATGACGCTCAGTAAGTGATTTGGCATTCAGAACTAAGTTTTTACGTTTAAAATTTACGTCAACAGCATGGCAAGTAAGTGACACCGAGGACACACCTGACTGTGTATCACACCAAGCATCTGTCGTGAAAGAAAGTTTCGTGGAATCACTCAATGATTTGATTATATTTGAAATTTTCTTTGTCACAGCAATAAATATCATTGCAGATGAGGTCTCTATAGAATCGTCGCTTTTCAGGTTATACTGTGGTGAACTTTCTTCCATCAGACGGATAAAACCAAGATCTTCCACGTGGCTAAATGGCAAATCATCTACAACTAACATTTCTGTAATTCGACGATCCATGGAGTGTTTGTTGCTTCATCTTTTGTAGTGGCGTCGGTGATATTTTGCGTTTAGCTTGTTCTTTCTTCTCAGCATTATCTCTTTCGTTCGCAATCATTTGCTTATACTGTTCCTCATGTTTGCTCTTCAAATGGTTTTTAAGACTCGTCGTTCCTCTTCCTTTTCTAGAAAAATTTGCATTACACAATTTGCATTTAGCAATGTCCTTTGACACAAGTTCAAAATAGTTCCACACTTCACTAGAAGTGGAAGCCATGTGTTATGCACGAATGTAGCTTCCTTTATATCAAATGGGCGTCAGTGGTAAGCTGATAGGAGAGAGCACAATACGTGTTCACGTGACAAGCACTCAACAGCTACTGACATCAACGGATGGTCGTTCTGAGTTTTTGACTCACCAGTCGGCGCAACCGGGTAGAGTTGTCATATGTTGCTAATTTTAGAAACTGTGCAAATTTTGCAGTGTGTTTGCTATAGAAAATTAGCATTTTTATTTTTGCTAAAGAATTTACTATTTTTTGTATTTATTTACAATAATCTTGTTCGAAACACGATAGACTGCTTGATCTTATACGAACAATTTCATTCTGAAAAGTTACTGTGTTGCTGTGAAAAAAAATTAGTGGAGTACGCACAGCGGCACAGGCAGTGTTTGTTGATTTAATGGTATTTATATTTTGAGGTTTGTATATTTGTTTGTTCATTAATAATAATTAATACTTTACATGAAATGTGCATGACTGGGCTTTATAAGCTAATTTAATTGTAAACTGCATAATTTATTAGAGGTAATATCCGCATAACATCCGCAGTCAGAAGTGCGGATGAGGATGTTAAAAATGATGCGGATGCGGATATCCGGTCCACCACTAATATATATATATATATATATATGTGTGTGTACATAGGGTGGGCAAAAAAAAAAGGGAGACCTCGAACTCTGGTTGTAAAATCCAAAGTTATGGTCAGATTTCAACATTTTTTTCACACCCCACAACTAAGTAAATTTCCTAAACGGTGAGCGGATTTCAAAGAAAACTAATGAAAGTTAGTTTAGTTTATTGAACACTTCTTTTTGCCACTGGAAATTCTCCAGTTACACTAGTACTGCATTGTCGGGTCGGCAAAAAAAAGGGTGACCTTTTAAATCCTTCATATCTCGGCAAATGCGGTACACAGAACCATGAAATTTTAGTATGTCAGTACTAGGTAATTTTATTGTTTGTATGCCGTCTTTTAGCATTTTAGCTGAGAAATTGGATTTCTGGCGAATATTCCAGAAAAATCTTGCGATAATTAAAGCGATTTTAATTAATGTAAGCCAACTGCAGGAGGTTTGGACAAGCTTCTCAAGAAAATCGACGAATTCAATTTTTGTGGTGTTTGGTGGTCTGTAGATGTTCATATGGTTAGGTTCAGTTCTTTTACTTCTAATATAATAACGTTAACTGTGCTGTTTGATTTGTTTACCTTCACTTCATATGTGTATGTATTTTTCACGTAGATGCTACACCCTCCCCTCGTCTAGCAACTCTATCTGCTCTGTGTGTGTTGTAATCCAGCAATGCTAATTCAGTGTCCTCGATACAGTTTTCACAGCCTTTTTTCGCATTTATGCAAGTGTGTTTCCGTTAGGCATATAATATCTATGCTGGATTCGGTAAATAAATTCTGTAAATATTGTAATTTGCAATCTTAGTTTTTTCCTTTAGTCGCTCTCGTAAGTCCCTGTATCTAGCCAGCAGCTCTCTCGATCTAGAATATATATACTGTATATATATATATATATAATATATATATGCAGTAAAATCACAGAATAACACGTGATCTTATTAATAAGCAAACAACCACAGGGAAAAGGAAAAAGAAACACGAAATCCGAGCGCTTTCGTGATATATTCACATCTTCAGGGAAAAGAGAGAAATAGACAAAATTTAACAAATAAATTAGTTAAATACACACGCGAAAAGTTCCCAATCAGCAAATCAATTTAAAAAACAATAAAACAATCTAAAGGTTTTTTCCAATAGGTAATTTAATCTAAAGGCTACTAAATTATTGAATACATAAGAACTATATAAATGAAATTAGACAATTAACATGTACAGAAAACAAAAAACAAAAATTATTATAACAGTTATTAGAAATAGTACTTAATTAAAGCAGGCAATTAAGTGGCAAGAATTTAAGGAAACAGCAGACATGGTGCCATCGTCTTACGGAATATTCCGAATATCTACAAACAATCTGGATAACCTGTTCAAAAGTCTAATAAACTATCAAGTACATAAAGATTATATGAAAGAAAAATACAATTAAAATGTACACAAAAGAATGTTAACAATTCTTAAAATATTATTTATTTAATTAAGGCAAACAGTTAAGGGGCAAGAATGCGGTAAAAAATAATAGGCCCGAGGCTAATAGGCCCAGGGCTAATATTAAGAACCAAATCCGTATTATTCTTGATCACACGCGATTCAAGTATATTTCCACTAACAATAGATTTACTAAAACTTAATTTGGACGCATTTTTTCAGTCAATGGGATGATTAGTATATATATATATATATACACAGGGTGCTTCGGGAGGAAAGGTCAATACTTCGGGAGGTGATAGTATCGGTCACTGTGAGAAAAAATGTTCATATGAACATGTGTCTAATTCTGAATGGTTACGGAGATAGAGCTGTTTGAATCTACAAATACAAAAGCATTGTTAATGGTAATCAAGAAAGAGAAACCAATTACTGTTTCTAACATTTAATGTTTAAACATTGGCATTTTGAATGGTATCAGATACAGAAATGACAAATTTGTTACAGTTTACAATACTTTTTCGAAAATCCCACCGTCAACCACAATGCACTTTGCAACTCGTGTGCGAAGATCGCGTGTTGTTCGTCTGAGTTAATCTTGACGTTCTTTTATGCGGGCAGCAGCATCCAAAATGCGCGCGAGAAATTCGTCTCGTGTATCCACCTTTCTTTTGTAAACTTGACTTTTCATCCACCCCCACAAACAATAATCTAACGGAGAGAGGTCTGGAGACATTGGTGGCCATTGAATGGGACCACCGCGGCCGATCCATCGACCATGGAAATTTTGATTTAGGTATTGCATCACCAGACGGGTAGAATGTGGAGGAGCTCCGTCATGCTGAAAGTACATACCAACGCGTGTAGCCAAAGGAACATCCTCCAATAGTCCTAGCAATTCATTTCGCATAAATTCTAGGTAACTTTGTCCTGTGAGACGATTCTCTAAAGTAACAGGGCCAATCAGCTGATCATCGATGATACCGAACCACACATTGACAGAGAAGCGATGTTGAAAATTTGTTTCCACAGTGGCATTTGGATTTTCGTCTGACCACCGATGAGAGTTATGAGTGTTGTTGATACCGTCACGGGTGAAAGTAGCTTCATCGGTGTACAGTATTAATCGAAGCAATCGGCGATTAGCATTTACCCAATGACAAAATTCTAGTCGCATAGCAGCGTCTCCTGGTTGAAGGTGTTGTACACGCTGTACATGATATGGATGTAAGCCTTCCTCACGTAATGTTCGCCATACTCTTGTGTGTGGTACACCGAGACGTGTAGAAATTCTTCGTGAGCTAGTAGTAGGATTACGCTCTACCAACTGAAGAATGTTTTCCACTTCATCCACATCTTGTTGACCTTCACGTTCAGATGAAACATGAGTGCTGGGAAGTGTACCAATCTCACGCAATGTGTTGAAAACCCTGGTAAACACTCTTTGATCCGGAATTCTGCGGTTCCGAAACCGTCGACGGTATTGTGCAACAGCAGCTGTTGCACTTCCATCGCAAAACCCGTAGACATACACCATATCTGCATATTCGGCATGTGTGAAGGTGTGTGGCATTCTTAACACTGCTTCAAACACCAAACAATGTCACTCATAACAGTTAGCTGTCGATTGGCTTATGTTACATGCTTACATTACAGCTTACATGTTCAAGGTCATAGAGGAGGGAAGGGGGAGGAAGAGCTGCGCGCGCATCAGATTCAAACAGCTCTATCTTCGTAACCATTCAGAATTAGACACATGTTCATATGAACTTTTTTCTCACAATGACCGATACTATCACCTCCCGAAGTATTGACCTTTCCTCCTGAAACACCCTGTGTGTATATATTTTTTTTCGATATATATATATTCGATATATATATATATATATATATATATATATATATATATATATATATATATATATATTTGCGATGTATATATACATATATATATATACACACAAATATATATATATATATATATATATATATATATATATATATATATACAGGAGTTGGACAAAATAATATGAACACCTTGATAAATGGCGGTTTTTATTCTTAATATGGAGTTGGTCCTCCTTTAGCGGCAATAACAGCTGCAATGCGTCGGGGAATTGATTCATACAGCTTTTGGACAGTGGCTAGAGGAATCCTGAGCCATTCTTCGAGCAAACCCTGCTCCAGTTCCTCCAAAGACGCCGGCGGTGGGAATCGGCTTCTGACCTGCTGCTCCAACTGACACCACAGATGCTCGATAATGTTAAGATCCGGGGATTGTGGAGGCCAATCCAAGCGTTCTACTTCACTACCATGCTCTTCAAACCAGTTTTTAACGACCCCAGCGGTGTGGATTGGTGCATTATCATCCGGGAAGACGGCGCCGCCATTGGGAAACAGCGTTTGGACCATGGGATGGACCTGGTCAGCCAATATTGACAGATAGACCTGGGCGTTAACCCTACCATGCAGTACTACAGCTGGGCCAAGAGTATTCCACGATATTGCTGCCCAAACCATCACAGATCCGCCTCCATGCTTAACGGTTGGGATCAGGCAGTCGGGGTCATAAGCATCTTTAGGCTGTCTCCAGACGTAAACTCGACCGGAACATGGAAATAGCATAAAGGAGGATTCGTCGGAGTAGACTACATTCTTCCACCGGTCCATTGACCAATTCTTATGGTCATTACACCATTTTCTGCGCCGCTCAATGTTGATGTGCGAAAGGAAGGGTTTGGCAATTGCAGCCCTCCCACGGTATCCAGCTCCATGGAGCTCGCGACGTACAGTTCTGGTCGATACCGGGCTTGCAAGATGCTGGTTAAGCTCTGCAGTCACTTTTGGAGCTGTGGTCTTATGGTTCTTTGTCACAATGCGCTTTAGCACCCGGCGGTCTCGATCACACAGCTTCTTCTTGCGTCCACTGTTGCATTTGTCGGTGCTTGTCTTTCCATGGTTTTGGTATGCAGACATGACCATAGAGACAGTTCCTCTGGATACATTGAATATCTGAGCGGTTTTCGTCACCGATGCACCAGCCATCCGCGCTCCGACAATTTGCCCTCTTTGGAAGTCTGACAGGTCTTTCATAACTGCTAATTCATAATTCACTCAGATCTGTATATAAATTACCTATTTTTTCAACATTTGACGTTGTTGCCGGGGGCAAAAGATATTAACGTAGGACAACGCGCTTGGAAAAACGATCATATGAGGTCTTTTTCATCGACTTTATAGTTATTAGGAATAATTTTGATGCATATTGAAATATTTTAAAAATTATAAGAAAAATACGTTTTTGACTACTAAAATATGATTTTCATCGCTCTGCCGGGGGCAGAAGATGATTACCTATTAAGCTAAGATTTTGCAGAGGCTATTTTCTCATGCATGCGCAAGTTTTTGTCTCTATTAGAATATGGAAATCGAAAAAAATGTAAAATCGATCCACCCTAAATTTGTTCATATGAACTTTTTTTCTCACAATGACCGATACTATCACCTCCCGATGTATTGACCTTTCCTCCTGAAACACCCTGTGTGTATATATGTATATATATATATGTGTGTGTGTGTGTGTGTGTGTGTGTGTGTGTGTGTGTGACTTGGCAGCAAATATTCCTTTTATTAAAACTTTGCTTTAAATTAATTTAATATTCAGAAGTTTAAGCAATTTAAATAAAATGAAGGAAACATCTTCTGTTTATCCTCGCAAACAAATTCAACATTTGAACTTCAAAACTACCTTTTTCTAAACTTTTTTTCTTTCACCTCTCGAACGTTACTCATCTTTTCCTTTACTTTAGTTCTGCCGTACTTCCATAGTTTATCAAATAGAAAAGGTCAGCCACTGATAACGTGAAAACTTTGCTACGAAGTATCAAGCAAAAAGCTTTTCAAATGAAGTGTTTAGCGCTTTTCAGATGACTCTCAAACCGCCAACCCAACTTCCAATTTAGGTTATCAGCAACTTGCCGCTTAAACGACAGGCCGAAACTTCAGTGGTCTTAAATCACAAGCTAACGTTTCTTGGCTTCTTTTTAAGGCTTCACCAAAATGGCTTCAAAATTTAAGAGGTGAATTAACAAGCTTTAAAAATTAAGGTTTAGGTAAGAGGAAGGATAGTGTTAAAGTAACAAGTCGGTGATTCCTGCAAAGCTGGAAGGCGAAAACATTTACTCGTAATGGTTCTGGTGTTTCTCGCGTCATTAAGTATCACTTTAGCGTCTTTAAATTAATGGTCATATTAAATGGACAGTTTTTCTTCACTCATTTTGTTTCTCTCTCTCTCTCTCTCTCTCTCTCTCTCTCTCTCTCTTCTCCTTTTTCTTTTCTCTCTCTTTCTCTCTTCTCCTTTTTCTTTTTCGCTCTTTCTCTTTCTTTTTATCTCTTTAGCTTTCTTTTTCTCTTTCTTTTTCCTCTCTTTCTTTTCTTTCTTTTTATCTCTTTAGCTTTCTTTTTCTCTTTCTTTTTATCTCTTTAGCTTTCTTTTTCTCTTTCTTTTTCCTCTCTCTCTCTCTCTCTCTCTCTCTCTCTCTCTCTCTCTCTCTCGACCGGTACCTATACAGAATGGTGAGGTCGAGTCCGGGGAGATGATAGGCCCCCACCGGGGAGGGATGATGATGATGAGCCGGTGGCGGAAGTACCTTCAACTGAAGGGTGCGTCCAGGTACAGGTGGGTGACCCTCCTTCCACGTTGGAGGGGGCTCAGGCTCCTGCGGAAGTTGCCCCTTCGTTAGTGAGGGGCTCTTCAACTCCCGACAGCCCTGGCTGTTCGGGAAACGGGTCGTGCTAGAGGCCGGTCTGAATAGGGAAGGCTCCCTCCGTGCAATGCTTTTTAATGCTAGGTCGATTAGGAACAAGTTTTGCGAGCTACGGGAGCTCTTAGCATCAGAATACCAGGATATCGTTGCTATCACCGAGTCCTGGATTCATACTGATCGTAGGGACTACGTTGGAGAGTTCGAAATTCCCGGGTATAGAATGTTTCGCAAAGACCGCACCCGTGGGGAGGGGGGTGGGGTACTAATATACGTCAGGGACACGTTGAGTCCGGTTGACTGCCAGTTCCGGTCGGAACGGGAGCTGCTTGGCGTCGATCTGAACGTGGGAGGGACGAGCTATAGGTTACTCTTGGTGTACAGACCTCCGCATCTCCGCATCTCCTCCGCGAGGAGGATACAGCCCTGTACACCGAACTCAGTAGCCTGCTAGGGGATAGGGTGTGTGTAGTTTTAGGAGACTTCAACTGTCGCGGCATAAAGTGGGAAGACAGGACTGCTGATGCTGAAGGGAGGAAGCTAGTTGACTTTGCTGATGAGAACTTCCTCACTCAGTGGGTCAATGAGCCTACACGAGGCGAAAGCGTTCTAGACTTAGTATTCACGACCGAAGACAACCTCGTCACTGGCCTCACCGTTGACGAATCGTTGGGCGGGAGTGATCACTGTCTCATTAGGTTCCGTGTGTGCGTCCGTCGGGTGAAGCGTAGTAACTCGAGAGGCAGTAAGCTCGATCTCCGGCGGGCGGACTTTGTTAGCCCCCGGGATAGCGTAGGTGAGATGGGGGTTAGAGATCGGCGGCGATGTTGAGGGAGTGTGGAGTGCATTCAGGGACGAGTTTATGGTGCTGCAGTCTCCTGCCATACCCTCAAAACCGGTCACCCCTGCTTCAACGCAGCCTAAGTGGTTCAATCGTGACATCGCTTCGGCTATCCGAAATAGAAAAGTACCGTATAGGAGGGCGAAGGCCAATCGTTCCCATGAGAACACTGAAGCGTATGTCCGCCTGTGTAGGGAAGTTAAGGCGAAGGTTAGGCTAGCGAAACGTAACGAAGAACTACGGGTGGCAAGCCTTTGCAAGGGGAACCCTAAGGAGTTCTTCAGTTATGTTAATAGTAGAGAGCCCATTAGAAGGACCGAAGCGGCGTTCTGCGGACCTCCGACGTGGACATCGCTAATGTGCTTAATGATTACTTTGCGGGAGTGTTCACCAGGGAGGACACCCGCGTGATCCCCGAGCCAGGCGTCAGGCACGAAGGTGCTGGCCTGGATAGTGTTCGATGTACCGCGACAGTCGTTGCCTATAGAATAGACAAACTGAGCGCGTTTAAGGCTCCTGGGCCAGACCAGTTTCTCCCCAGAGTGTTGCGAGAGGTGCGCAACCAGGTGGGTCCCCACCTGGCTACAGTCTTCAACAAATCGTTGGAGACGGGCCAGGTGCCTGGTGACTGGAGGGAAGCCAACGTGACCCCTATCTTTAAGAAAGGGGATCACGAAAGTCCAGGGAACTATCGTCCCATTAGTCTCACTTCAGTTGTAGGTAAATTATTAGAGGGGATAATAGTGGATACGATCGTTGACCATTTGGATTCCTACAAGTTGCTTGGGGACTCCCAATCGGTCAATTTCCTTCTTGCAAACAAAAAAAAAAGGTTAAACTAAAGAGGCAAATAGGTCAATTCAGGTTGAATTAAATTCTCTTTTACAACAAAAAAAAAAGGTTGAATTAAATTCTCTTAAACAACAAAAAAAGGTGGTATTAAATTCTTAAATTACATTTTCTTAAATTAAATTCTCTTAAATTACAAAGAAAAAGTTGAATTCAATTGACTGCATTGAAAACTGACTTGGGACTCGAAATAAAAATGACTTGGGACTCGAAATAAAAATGACTTGGGACTCGAAATAAAAATGACTTGGGACTCGAAATAAAAATGACTTGGGACTCGAAATAAAAATGACTTGGGACTCGAAATAAAAATGACTTGGGACTCGAAATAAAAATGACTTGGGACTCGAAATAAAAATGACTTGGGACTCGAAATAAAAATGACTTGGGTCTCGAAATAAAAATGACTTGGGACTCGAAATAAAAATGACTTGGGACTCGAAATAAAAATGACTTGGGACTCGAAATAAAAATGACTTGGGACTCGAAATAAAAATGACTTGGGACTCGAAATAAAAATGACTTGGGACTCGAAATAAAAATGACTTGGGACTCGAAATAAAAATGACTTGGGACTCGAAATAAAAATGACTTGGGACTCGAAATAAAAATGACTTGGGACTCGAAATAAAAATGACTTGGGACTCGAAATAAAAATGACTTGGGACTCGAAATAAAATGACTTGGGACTCGAAATAAAAATGACTTGGGACTCGAAATAAAAATGACTTGGGACTCGAAATAAAAATGACTTGGGACTCGAAATAAAAATGACTTGGGACTCGAAATAAAAATGACTTGGGACTCGAAATAAAAATGACTTGGACTTGAAACCTGACTTAAAACAAAACTCTGACTTCAAATAAAACTCTGACTTCAAATAAAACTGTCTGACTTGAACTCTATCAAGTATTCTTGAAACTAACTTGAACTCTTATCAAGTATTTTTGAAACTAACTTGAACTCTTATCAAGTATTCTTGAAACTAACTTGAACTCTTATCAAGTATTCTTGAAACTAACTTGAACTCTTATCAAGTATTCTTGAAACTAACTTGAACTCTTATCAAGTATTCTGAAACTAACTTGAACTCTTATCAAGTATTCTGAAACTAACTTGAACTCTTATCAAGTATTCTGAAACTTAAACTGTCTAACTTGAACGCTTGTCAAGTATCTTGAAACTTAAACTGTCTAACTTGAACGCTTGTCAAGTATCTTGAAACTTAAACTGTCTAACTTGAACGCTTGTCAAGTATCTTGAAACTTAAACTGTCTAACTTGAACTCTTATCAAGTATTTCTATAAATCTCTGGGGCGGTTGTCCCTTTTGGCGCAACCTTCT
>JAJOZX010001013.1:235000-240000 GCA_023014485.1 Bathynomus jamesi
ATGGGTGCACACACATTCTACATTACTGTACAGTCTTTACAGCCACACCTACACTTTTCCTCCTAAGTATATATATTGTAATGTATATGTAAATTTTGAATTGGTCCGCAATCGACATGGACCGTGACTTATTTTTCGTTGGCAAGGTACTAGTATTGATGGATACCGTAGTGAAATTGACTGGATTCTTTGGATCTGATATATTTGCATGTTGGTTATAAATAGATACAGAGTGTAACATATTTGTGGATAGTAGTCTATTACGACTTGATCCTCTGGATCCAGAGATTCTATCTTTAGTTTTAAATCGATAATTAATTAGTTTTAAATCGATAATTAATTAGTTTTAAATTGATAATTAATTAGTTATGCAAAAATTGGTCATTGCCAATGTACAGGCAGTTTTCGCATTAATTTCTTATGTTCTTGTGGTTCGGAACCCACGTAAAATTGTAGGTCCCTTCCGCCACCACGGAGGACATACACAATTACGAACACAGTTAGGTAGACCAACCATGAGTGGATCCTAGCGTCTTTGTTGGTCTGTAACATTATAACATTATATATGTATATATATAATAATAATGAACAGTTAGTTTGCAGGTGGTGCTCAAACTTAAAAGTGGTGAGGAACGAGTTAGAACGTGAGAAGGAGGCCAGAGTAAGCCTTGAAGAAAGGGTGATGCTCCTGACGGCAAAATTAGAATCCCTTGAGACTCCAGTTGCGACCCCTCCTGCCTCAGTTTCTATTAATAATATAAATAGTATTAATAGCCCTCTCTCTTCTCCTAGTTCCCAACCCTTCGTTCGAGTGCGTAATGGAGCCCCATTGAGAAAACCTAAGACATGTCTACCAGTAATAACAAACAATAAGTTTTCTGTTTTAGGTTTTGAAGATGATGATGAACCGGAAATACGACTCGTTGGCGATTCCATTGTTCGAGGACAGCTCGAGGAATTCTGTGGGAGAAACCCTCGTCGTAGGCGCCGTTATTCATGTCGGTACTAATAACGTTTTAAATTCTAGATCGGAAGAACTGCTGGCTAGGTACAGGGACTTACTAGAGCGATTAAAGGAAAAAACAAATAAGATTGTTTTAACAGGTATACTTCCTCGAATTATCCATCGTAACGATTTCTACAGCAAGGCGACCAATATTAACAATAACCTAAAGTCTCTTTGCCAACAGGAAGGAGTGCATTTTGAGAATTTTTGGAACAGTTTCTGCGGCAGGAGGGACTTGTTCCTCGGAGATGGACTTCATCTTAATGACGTAGGAGCTGCGCGTTTAGGAAGACTATTTCATAATACTGTCTCTTCTTTTCAGGCTGCCGTAACTCGAACGGTCCCAGCGTAAATTCCATAAATTTCCACTGCGCTCGCGAAGTTGTCGCAATTACAAACAATTTGAAGGTTCTATCCTTAAATGCTCGTAGCATCGTGGCTTAGCACTGAAACTCGTGACTTTGTAGCGGAGTATCAAATTAAAGGTTATAGACTTTTTGTTAAAAACAGAATAGGTAGGCGAGGAGGCGGTGTTATGTTGTATATCAAAGATAATATAGCGAACGTTATAGAAGTAAAGCACAGAATTCCAGAACCGATAGATTCGACTATAGCAGAACTTAAATTGAACGATTTCAAACTTATATATAGTCCCCCTAATCAAACAGCTGATACGGACGAAGCGTTATATCGTGAACTAAAGCGAATAATCGGTAGTGAGCAGGCTTTTGTTATGGGTGACTTTAATTGCGCTAACGTAAATTACGATACAATGCAGGGAGACGCGGAAGGTAATCGCTTAGTTAATTTTCTCGAGGATAGCTTTCTTATTCAAAAGGTTGGGGAACCTCCGGGGTTGGACAGTATTTTAGATTTAGTAATAACTACGGATGATAGGCTAATTACAAATCTTCAAATAATAGAACCGTTGGGCAATAGCGATCACAATATGGTAGAGTTTGTCCTCTCAGTAAGTCACTCGAAACCAACTAACTCGACGAAAATTCCTAACTTCCAGCACGCAGACTTTAGTAAATTTCGAAATAAATTGTCACACGTCAATTGGGAAAACGTGATGGGGAACTCCAACGCAAAACTAATGTGGGAATCGTTCGAAACAGTATTTAGGACTATAAATGAGGAATGTGTACCGTGCAAAATTAAGCGTGCGAAAGTAAACAACAAGCCTTTGTGGTTTACTTCTAGAGTAGGAGACATTATAAAGAGTAGAGATAGGGCTTATAGGCTACATAAGTACGATAAAGACAATTTGTGGTTACGAAACAACTACATATCTCTAAGGCGTGAAGCGAAAAGTGTAACAAAAAAGTCCAAGCGCGAACTTGAAATCTCCATAGCTCGTGACGGTAAAGAAAACCCCAAGCGATTCTTTCAATACGTCAATAATAGAAATCCAGTAAAAAGCGTCTTGGGGCCTTTGAAAAATCTAAACGGAGATCTAGTTTCTGAAAACAAGGAAATGGCTACCTTGCTAAACGAATTTTTTACGTCAGTTTTTACTATAGAAGATGTAACAAATATCCCTACGGTCACGGACATAATACCGTTTGATAATGGTAATATTTTGGATAATATAGTGGTTAGTGAAGGGGAGGTAACGCGCTATATTGATAAAATGAAAACGCGTAAATCACCGGGGCCGGATTCCATATATCCCATACAACTAAAAGAATTAAAAGATAGCATTGTTGTGCCGCTAACAAAGATTTTTAATGCGTCTATTTCTGAGGGGTGCGTACCAGATAATTTCAAGTTAACAAACGTAACACCTATCTTTAAGAAAGGCGATAAAGGTGCGGCGGGAAATTATAGACCAATCAGTTTAACGTCTGTTGTAGGTAAGCTACTGGAATCAATAATTAGGGATCGTATAGTCGAACACTTAGAATTCCATAAGCTAGTTAGAAATACGCAGCACGGATTTAGGCGAAACAAATCTTGCTTAACTAATCTTTAAGAATTTTTCCAAAGCGTGGTTGACGTTTACGATAGACATCGGGCGGTTGATGTAGTGTATATAGATTTTCAAAAAGCGTTTGACACCGTGCCGCACAAAAGACTCATTGAAAAAACTAAGGCTCATGGAATCAGGGGTGTAGTAATAAATTGGCTAGAAGAGTGGTTGCGAGGCAGGAAACAGAGGGTGGTCGTTGATGGATCGGAGTCGTGTTGGGCTAATGTAGCGAGTGGCGTTCCTCAGGGTACTGTATTCGGCCCCTTGCTTTTTCTTATATATATTAACGATTTAGATGTCGGCCTAGTCAGTACAGTTTCAAAGTTTGCGGATGACACGAAGCTGGGTGGTAGGGCGATTAATGACGAAGATAGAGGTAAAATTCAGGAAGATCTGAATAAAATCGTTGATTGGTCAGTCACATGGCAAATGAGATTTAACGTTGATAAGTGCAAAATTTTGCATATAGGTTCACGTAACGGTAATTTTGCGTATAGTATGTCACGGAAATATTTAACAAGCGTAGAGCAGGAAAAAGATTTAGGAGTTATAGTCACTGGTGATTTAAAAGTAGCGAAACAAAGTACAGCAGCGGTCAATAAGGCGAACAAAGTGTTAGGTTTTATAGCTCGAAATTTTTAGTACAAATCGCGCGATATTATAGTTCCACTTTATAAATCATTAGTTAGAACCAATTTGGAGTACGCGGTCAAATTTTGGAATCCGCATATGCGCAAAGATATAGACAAAATCGAAAGAGTTCAAAGACGAGCAACTAAGATGATTCCGTCGCTTAGGTCAAAGTCGTACGAGGATAGGCTTAAGGAGTTAAAATTGACAACACTCGAGACTAGGAGGTTAAGGGGTGATCTAATCCAGGTTTTCAAAATTATGAATGGGTTCGATAACGTAGATAGAGATAGCTTTTTCGAAATATCTCAATATAATAGGACTAGAAATAACGGGTGTAAGTTGACAAGTAGAAGGCTCGAGACAGCAGTTGCGAAAAACTTTTTTACGCATAGAATAGTAAATAGCTGGAATAGTTTGCTGGTAGAAGTAATTAGTAGCACGTCTATAAACATGTTTAAAAATCGATTAGACGCATATGTTGAGAGAAAGGGTATAGTTTAAGGTAGTAAAATTAAGGCTTTGTGGGGATACATCCCACAGCTCAACACAAGTGTTGTGGGATATAGGGAGGCAGCATCTTGGGTTAGGGGTTACTCTCTGTCCTTACACACCCCATTTAAAGAGATTCCTCTGCCGAGCGGTGCCCCCCATAGTACTGTGAGGTATTGAAAAACTCATGATCTTCACTTGCCCAACAAACAACTTTAAATGGGAGACCCAAAATGGGTGCACACACATTTCTACATTACTGTACAGTCTTTACAGCCACACCTACACTTTTTCTCGTAAGTGTATATATTGTAATGTATATGATTGTAAATTTTGACTTGGTCCGCAATCGATATGGACCGTGACTAGATGGATACCGTAATGAAATTGACTGGATTCTTTGGATCTGATATATTTGCATGTCCGTTATAAATAGATATAGAGTGTAACATATTTGTGGATAGTAGTCTATTATGACTAGATCCTCTGGATCGAGAGATTCTATCTTTAGTTTTAAATCGATAATTAATTGGTTTCAAATTGATAATTATTTAGTTTCGTAAAAATTTGTCGTTGCCAATTTACCGGCGGTGTTTACATAAATTACTTATGTTCTTGTGATTCGGAACCCACGTAAAATTGTAGGTCCCCTCCGCCACCACGGAGGACATACACAATACACGATTACGAACACAGGTAGACCAGCCATGATTGGATCCTAGGGTCTTTGTTGGTCTGAAACATTATAACATTATAAAATTATAACATATGTATATATGTATATATGTATATATATATATATATATATATATATATATATATATGTGTATATATATGTATGTATATATATATATGTGTATATATATATATGTGTGTGTATATATATATGGGTATATA
>JAJOZX010001013.1:245000-337500 GCA_023014485.1 Bathynomus jamesi
TATGTTATATCATGTGTGTCATGTCTCATGTACTTGTGTTGTACTAATAACCAAATATAATAACGATATATAACCATCTAGTATAACCATATAGTATAACCATTAGTATAACCATATAGTATAACCACATATTATAACCATATATAAATATATAAAAACACTAAGAATGGTAAACTACGTAATGCACTTTAATGAAACTGTAATTAATAATAACTTGTAATGTACTTCAATGAAACTGTAATTGAATGTAATGATTTAATTTATAATGTAAGAATGTACTTTACTAGAACTGTAATGGACAATCATAAGCGAATGTGAAGTAATCCATAATTGTAATCGTAATTGTAATGAACCAAAATTAATACGTACTCAGTCGTGTACTTAATTTGTACTTATGTACTATTACGAAATGATATCGCCTTCAGAAATGAAGATTCGGCAAAAATATACGATTAGTTTTTATTTTTATTTTTTTAATTTTTAATTGGAATCTTTCAAACATCTGATCATGTGTTTAAAAGGGGGAAACTTAACTTTCAACTGTCTTCCCCCAAACATTTAGGTTTATATTATACATGTATTTGTAAAATTACGGCACTTCATTAAGTCACTTCATATAGCACTTCATTACGAGACTCCTTTGTTAGCAGCCTCGCTGCGAGGAGGGGGCAGAGGCCCTTGCCTCCTTAACTTTTTAGATTCCGGCCTGAGCCATGTTCGAAAGAGGTCGAACCTCTACCCTGTAAATTCAGAGCACTAACTGTAAATTTTTAAGTAAATTAGAGTAAGAGAAACTTTTTATTTTTCCCCTTGAGTTGGGCTATCTTCAGAAGAACTTAGTCAGTTAAGTCGATAAGTTATAAAAGAAAAATCGATAAGTTTAGTACCAAGAGAAAGTATCAGAGTATTATAGCAAGAGAAGAATTAATAATCGTCGACCCATAAAGAGAGAGAAAGAGACACCCCACGCACCATAGAAGATATTGGCATAACAGTCTGGCGAGTCTGTAGCCAAGAGTTTAACAAGAGGCGACCGAAAAGAATTAGAATGTTATAGAAGAAATATCCGTTGCTGCCTCCTAACCAGAACCCCCCGTCGATTCCGAACCGACTCAGTGGCATAGACGGAGGGGTTAACAAAACTGGCGACCCTGCACCAGGATAAAAATAATATTTTAAGAAGGAAGAAAAGTCTGGCGACCCTGCCCCAGGATAAGAAAAAGATTTTAAGAAGAATATTTTAAGAAGAAGAATATTTTAAGAAGAAGAATATTTTAAGAAGAAGAATATTTTAAGAAGAAGAATATTTTAAGAAGAAGAATATTTTAAGAAGAAGAATATTTTAAGAAGAAGAATATTTTAAGAAGAAGAATATTTTAAGAAGAATATTTTAAGAAGAATATTTTAAGAAGAATATTTTAAGAAGAAGAATATTTTAAGAAGAAGAATATTTTAAGAAGAAGAATATTTTAAGAAGAAGAATATTTTAAGAAGAAGAATATTTTAAGAAGAAGAATATTTTAAGAAGAAGAATATTTTAAGAAGAGGATTTTAACAAGTGGCCACTCTTTGGCCAGGATAGAAATTACCCTGCATCAGGATAAAACCAGTTGACCGGCGTGTCACGACTTCTAGTTCGTAACATCCACCCTTGAACCGGTGTGTCACGACTCCAAGTTCTCCACGCCTAGTTTTCATCCAAGAAGAAGTAGCCAGCAAGACGTCTTCAGGACACGTCTCTGAGGATTTCGCCATAGAAAATTTTGTTAAGTACAGTTTTTTTTTTTAAGAAATTTGTAAACATTTGAAAAGTCACTATTATTAACAGTTAATAATGAGTATCAAGCCAGAATTAACACAAAACAGTGAACACTTCAGACACCAGTGATACACTTTTTTTTAGTGAAACAGTAATTTTCACAGAAGTTAAATGTAACAGAAGTTAAAAGTAACAGAAGTTAATTTCAGAGAGTTAATTTCAGTTATATTCAGTATAGAATAATTTTATTTTATGTATCCAACGTAATAGTATCGTACCTTCGTGTACATTCGAGTGAAATGTTGTTTACATTTTATATTTTTGTTTGCAAATTTTTTCAAATTATTGAATTGAATTGACTTGCAAATTAAGAAAGAGAGTGTTTACAGAGAGTTTATAGATTTAGAGAGATACTTGAAGTAATTTTGAAATCAGTTTTGAAGTCATTTTTTGAAGTCATTTTTTGAAGTCATTTTTGAAGTCAGAAGGTTGCGCCAAAAGAAAGGGACAACCGCCCCAGAGATTTATAGAAATACTTGATAAGAGTTCAAGTTAGACAGTTTAAGTTTCAAGATACTTGACAAGCGTTCAAGTTAGACAGTTTAAGTTTCAAGATACTTGACAAGCGTTCAAGTTAGACAGTTTAAGTTTCAAGATACTTGACAAGCGTTCAAGTCAGACAGTTTCAGAATACTTGATAGAGTTCAAGTTAGTTTCAAGAATACTGATAGAGTTCAAGTTAGTTTCAAGAATACTTGATAGAGTTCAAGTTAGTTTCAAGAATACTTGATAGAGTTCAAGTTAGTTTCAAGAATACTTGATAGAGTTCAAGTTAGTTTCAAGAATACTTGATAGAGTTCAAGTTAGTTTCAAGAATACTTGATAGAGTTCAAGTTAGTTTCAAGAATACTTGATAGAGTTCAAGTTAGTTTCAAGAATACTTGATAGAGTTCAAGTTAGTTTCAAGAATACTTGATAGAGTTCAAGTTAGTTTCAAGAATACTTGATAGAGTTCAAGTTAGTTTCAAGAATACTTGATAGAGTTCAAGTTAGTTTCAAGAATACTTGATAGAGTTCAAGTTAGTTTCAAGAATACTTGATAGAGTTTTATTCCAAGTCAGAGTTTTATTCCAAGTCAGTTTTATTTCGAGTCCCAAGTCAGTTTTATTTCGAGTCCCAAGTCAGTTTTATTTCGAGTCCCAAGTCAGTTTTATTTCGAGTCCCAAGTCAGTTTTATTTCGAGTCCCAATTCAGTTTTCAATGCAGTCAATTGAATTCAACTTTTTCTTTGTAATTTAAGATAATTTAATTTAAGAAAATGTAATTTAAGAATTTAATTCAACCTTTTTTGTTGTAAAAGAGAATTAAATTCAACCAGAATTGACCGGTTTGCGTTTTTGGTTTAGCCTTTTTTCTTGTTTGTAAGAAGGAAATTGACCGATTTGTCTTTTCTTTTCATGCATTGTTGCGTATATAAATATATAGTTATGTAATTTATTATTTGTAACAAAACCGTTTTTACAAAGGTTGTAACGATTTTGGTAATTATTGTAATGTATTTGAGGAACATGCCGTCCCTCCGTTTGTTGAACTCTTTTAATTTTTTAAGTAGTGTGACAAGCAATCTTTTTTTAAAGAGCAAAGTGCTCACGAAAGACGTATTGTCAATTTCAGACTTATACCCCCCGCTTAGTCACTCAATTCCCCCGAATGTCGTACTCCAAACTTTGTCTTTTTATTTTATTTTATTTTAACACCCCCAACCGCAGTTGAACTGTGTCAACCAGAGAAATGGTTCAACCATACTTAATTCCTCTTTGATACGATGGAACATAACCTCAATTTATGTTAAGTTGTGCTTTTATATTTTTAAAAATATTATAAAATTATGTTTAGCTCATTAAAATGCATAAATTGATTTATATTTTTAATTTGTATTCTTAATTTTTTTTTTAATTCAATTATCGTACCGATACTTCTGGTCAATGTTAATGGTTATATAGTTCATATATAGCTAGGAATGTTACTAGTCGAATTTAATTCCATCTTCAAAATTTAATTTTTAATACCGCTAGATTTACTTTCATTAATTGTAAGGTCCTCTAAGTTCGTTTTTTAATTACCTTATACGTGTAACTGATTAATTATGTAAAATCTATAATCCTAATTGAATTTTATTACTTTTGACACATATTCGAATTCATTTACCTTCCGTCCCTCCAGTCACTTTTGCATTAAAACTCGTATGCAAACATCATCATTATAATACATCATAATTATTGCTTACTATATATAAATTCTCGCTCATACATTTATTAATTTATTTTATCTGTTCCTTAAAGTATATATATATATATATATATATATATATATATATAATCCTAATCCACCAATGACCCTAATGATCTAGTTCTTCACGGGATGAACAAATTACTCTCATATTCTACATACTATTGTACCGACTCACTCATCTACAGATGCTTCTTACCAATATTTAGAGATACATCTGCACACTGACGTATAACTTCAACTATTCAACTATAAATCCCCTTTCTCCTTTTGAACGTATCACCAACCACTACAATCTGTACCCAATAAACATAAATACACATTTGACCACAGGTCTATACATCATCCACTACGTAATTTGATTTGTACCTCCAACAGTCAATAAAAATGCATGTATGCACACTATATATACTATATATACAAACCTTATGCTAAAATCATTGGATATCACAATAAACTATTTCATTGCGCGTAAGTGCTAACTATGTAATTTAATCATTTTTGCTTTCTAATATATCTTGCTCATGCATTTATTCAGTTACTTGAACAATCCTATCGGCTAATCTGTCCCTCGAAATTGTAAGATACACACTTTGTACCTAGTACACACAAATACACACTAGACCACAGGTCTATACATCATCCATTACGTAATTCTATTTTTACCTACAATAGTCAATAAAATTAGTTATGAATTGTACTATCATGGTAACCTTGAAAATCCATGAACTTTAAAATTTATATTTTTCCCTTTTATCTACTATTCATTTTGTATGTAATTCATCCCACAGAAAAAATAAAATTTGGTACAAAATTTTAACCATACCATTGTTTGTCTAACTTAAATATTTGTCTAAATTAAAGTTTTAATCTTTGAATTATTTTATATTTTTTAAGCAAGTGTCATTTTAAAGATTTGATACTCTGCATTGTCCTCAACTACCCGAACTCGTTCTGTATAAAACTTGTATTGTAAAAAAGAATGTCATCATCTAATATGAATTCGTTAGATGTTATTTTCTCAATTCTATTATATTGTATTAATTGTATTATATTATTGTATTAATACCATTTTAGAGGGGGAAACACTGTAAAAATGAACAATGAATAATCCATATTCATTTTTACATAAGAAACCAAAAGTGCCTACGCGAGTTTTGGATAAAAATTTTATTTGTAGCTTCCTATTTTCGTTTGTGTCACAACCCTATGATCTACCATTTCTGTGGTTTAGTCGTATCTATTTTCCATTTTTCATTGTTATAGAATTTATTATAATTAATTATGATTGTCTTCCATCTCACCCTCGACCCTAGATTATGCATACACATTGCATGTAACAGGATTGGAACCCGCAGTTGTACTTCTTAGTCATTGATACCCACTCTTTGTCTCTAATTCGTTCATGTAAATCTTCCTAATAATGATTTGTACTATACGTACAAATTCAATAACTATGACGTCACATTTTCCCGTCATTAATTTCCCTTCATTATATCTCTAGTATGCAATGTATGAAAATTCTTTATCATAATAAAAACTGTACACTCTATAGAAGTCATTATTTATATGTTATGTAGTATAAATATAACTATTATTCGACCATATCCCCGCCCCCATACGTCCATATTTTATCTTGATCATTATCCTATATAAATTTTATTAAATATTCATTTTTACTCGTGTCAATCTATGAAATGCAAAACTTCATGCCTTCGTTCGAAAACGCAAAAATACGTTCTCGTATTATTTTTTTCATTATTATTTTTTATTATATCACCTCCCGCATTGAACTCTAAAATGCTTAGTAAGTTATCAGATTCCGCTAACTGGCAGAATCGAAAGCTTCAAAGATAAAAAAGTCTCCTTTCGCTCGATTCGAATTTATAACTTTATCATGCGTTATGTTATATCATGTGTGTCATGTCTCATGTACTTGTGTTGTACTAATAACCAAATATAATAACGATATAGTATAACCATCTAGTATAACCATATAGTATAACCATATAGTATAACCATATACAGGGTGGGCCATAAGTTTCCATACATAGGAAAAATAAACATTTTTTTATGGACAACCATTTTTATTTATATAATATGCTCTACATGGTTGCCATTGTTTTGAAAACACATTTCAATACGTGTTCCCCACTGTTGATGAACACGCATTAGCACAGTTGACGTTATGCTTGTAATGGCGTTGGTGATACGTTCCTTTAGATGATTTATGTCTCGTATCTTTTCCTGATACACCATGGTCTTCAAGTGCCCCCAAAGATAGAAATCAAGGGGGGTGAGATCTGGGGATCTGGGAGGCCACTCCACAGGACCACGCCGACCAATCCAAGCATCCGGGAACTGCTGATCCAAATACCGACGCACGTATTTAAATTTTCCTATGTATGGAAACTTACGGCCCACCCTGTAGTATAACCACATATTATAACCATATACATGGCGTCCCAAAAAAATGTATACACACTTTAAATAATTATAAAGGCAGTGTTTATTAAAATACATTTCATTTTCAAAATGTAGTAGAATCTACAGACATTATTTAATTGTTTTGTCAACGCCTGTTTTCAAACCGACGTCCGTTCTGGTCCAGGCACTGCTGATAACGCGAAGCAATGGAATCGCAAACATCACGAAACATTTCGTTTGGTATTTGTGTGCATTCTCGTTCAATGGCTGCTCTCAATTCAGCGACTGTTGCAGGTTTTATAGCGTAGACTTTGTCTTTTAAGTATCCCCATAAAAAAAGTCTAGTGGTGTGAGGTCTGGTGAACGCGGAGGGTATTCTACGAAACCCCTTCGTCCAATCCACATCCACATCGTGCCAAGTACCACTCGCAATACTCCACTCTTTGGTCCGGATCATCTTCATTAATAGCATGGACTAATCTTGGAATGTAACTTTTCCATTGACAGCGCTTCAAAATGCGTTGGACAGACGATTCTGAAATTCCTACCTCACGACGCGCTTGCCGCACAGATTTTCTTGGACTTTGGTGATACGTTTCCAGTACTCTTTCTTGCTTTGTGGGGCTTGTCGATGTCCGTGGTCTTCCGGAACGCTTCTTGTGGACATTCTGAACAGTTCCATCGGCTTCAAACTTATCTCTAATGCGAGTGATGGTAAGTCGCGTTGGTGGATCTGTTTGAAACTCCCTTCTAAACTGTCTTTGCACTTCAACTGCGTTTTCACACTTCCAGTAGCATTTTAGAATGAATTTCCTTTGTTCAAAGCTTAGTCTGACTGCCATTATTAATTCTAATGGGTTTAACTTGGAAAGAAAGAAACATCAATTGAGCTATCAGCTGTTAAAGTGTGTATACATTTTTTGGGACGCCCTGTATAAATATATAAAAACACTAAGAATGGTAAACGACGTAATGTACTTTAATGAAACTGTAATTAATAATAACACTTAATGTACTTCAATGAAACTGTAATTGAATGTAATGATTTAATTTATAATGTAAGGATGTACTTTACTAGAACTGTAATGGACAATCATAAGCGAATGTGAAGTAATCTATAATTGTAATCGTAATTGTAATGAACAAAAATTAATACGTACTCAGTCGTGTACTTAATTTGTACTAATGTACTATTACGAAATGATATCGCCTTCAGAAATGAAGATTCGGCAAAAATATACGATTAGTTTTTATTTTTATTTTTTTAATTTTTAATTGGAATCTTTCAAACATCTGATCATGTGTTTAAAAGGGGGAAACTTAACCTTCAACTGTCTTCCCCCAAACATTTAGGTTTATATTATACATGTATTTGTAAAATTACGGCACTTCATTAAGTCACTTCATATAGCACTTCATTACGAGACTCCTTTGTTAGCAGCCTCGCTGCGAGGAGGGGGCAGAGGCCCCTTGCCTCCTTAACTTTTTAGATTCCGGCCTGAGCCATGGTCGAAAGAGGTCGAACCTCTACCCCTGTAAATTCAGAGCACTAACTGTAAATTTTTAAGAATGAAATTAGAGTAAGAGAAACTTTTTATTTTTCCCCTTGAGTTGGGCTATCTTCAAAAGAACTTAGTCAGTCAAGTCGATAAGTTATAAAAGAAAAATCGATAAGTTTAGTACCAAGAGAAAGTATCAGAGTATTATAGCAAGAGAAGAATTAATAATCGTCGACCCATAAAGCGAGAGAAAGAGACAACCCAAGCACCATAGAAGATATTGGCATAACAGTCTGGCGAGTCTGTAGCCAAGAGTTTAACAAGAGGCGACCGAAAAGAATTAGAATGTTATAGAAGAAATATCCGTTGCTGCCTCCTAACCAGAACCCCCCCCCCGTAGATTCCGAACCGACTCAGGGCCATAGACGGAGGGGTTAACATATATATATATATATATGATACACACAGACAGTACATGGAACAAGGAACTCTTCTGGGAAAATTAAATCCACTATAGTCCGAATAAGTAATGGTAAATGACAAATACCATAGTTTTTCTTTTTCATGATGCTAGCCCGACGTGGATTTTCCCAGAAGAGTTCCTTGTTCCATGCACTGTGTGTGTATCATAAAAAACTCAGGGGACCATTCTGAGTTCATTCCCATATATATATATATATAACATATATACATATATATATATGTATATACATACATATATATATATATGTATATATATGTATATGTATGTATATATATATATGTATATGTGTATATTATGTATATATATATAATATATGTATTTGCAAACAAAAAATAAAAAAAATGTAAACAACATTTCACTCGAATGTACGGGAAGGTACATAAAATAAAATTATTCTATATTGAATATAATAGTGCAAATAACTGTGACATTTGTCTCTGTGACAATTGACTCTGTGACATTTGTCTCTGTGACAATTGACTCTGTGACAATTGACTCTGTGACAATTGACTCTGTGACAATTGACTCTGTGACAATTAACTCTCTTGAAATTAACTCTCTTGAAATTAACTCTCTTTGAAATTAACTCTCTTCGAAATTAACTCTCTTTGAAATTAACTCTCTTTGAAATTACTGTTTCAATAAAAACAAATGTATCACTGGTGTCTGAAGTGTTCACTGTGTTTTGTGTTAAATTCTGGCTCCATACTAAATATTAACTGTTAATAATACTGATTTTTTTTCAAGTGTTTATAAATTACTTAAAAAAAACAAAATGTACTTAACATTTCTACGGGCGAAATCCTTGAGACGTGTCCTGAAGACGTCTTCCTGGCTACTTCTTCTTGGATGAAAACTAGGCGTGGAGAACTTGGAGTCGTGACACACCGGTTCAAGGGTGGATGTTACGAACAAGAAGTCGTGACACGCCGGTCAACTGGTTTTATCCTGATGCAGGGTAATTTCTATCTTGGCCAAAGAGTGGCCTCTTGTTAAAATCTTCTGGTTAAAATCTTCTGGTTAAAATCTTCTGGTTAAAATCTTCTGGTTAAAATCTTCTGGTTAAAATAATCTTCTTAAAATAATCTTCTTATCCTGGTAAAGGGTCTGGAAGACTGGAAGAATCCTGGAGTCGTGAAGATCCTGGTTAAAGGGTCTGGAAGACTGGAAGAATCCTGGAGTCGTGAAGATCCTGGTTAAAGGGTCTCCAAACTGTTAGACCCCATATCTTCTTCTTATCCTGGAGCAGGGTAGCCACATGTTAACCCCCTTTTTATGGCCCTGAGTCGGTTCGGATCGACGGGGGTTCTAGTTAGGAGGCAAGCAACGGATATTTCTTCTATAACATTCTAATTCTTTTCGGTCGCCACTCTGTTAAACTCTTGGCTACAGACTCGCCAGACTGTTATGCCAATATCTTCTATGGTGCTTGGGTTGTCTCTTAATTTGGGCAAAGTGTCGCCAATTTTTAATTCTTCTCTTTTTATAATACTCTGATACTTTCTCTGATACTTTCTCTGATACTAAAATTATCGACTTTTCTTTTATGACTTGTCGACTTAACTGACTGAGTTCCTGAAGAGAACAAGGCTCGAAGGAAAAGATAAAAACTTCTTTTACTTTGGTTTACTTCTCAAAATATACAGTTAGTGCTCTGAATTTACAGGGGTAGAGGTTCGACCTCTTTCGACCATGGCTCAGGCCGGAATCTAAAAATATTAAGAAGGCAAGGGGCCTCTGCCCCCTCCCCGAAGCGAGGCTGCTAACAAAGGAGTCCTAATGAAATGCTAATCTGAAGTCTAATGAAGAAGTGCAATGAAGAAGTGCTGTAATTTTACAAGTACATGTATAATATAACTTAAATGTTTGGGGGAAGACAGTCGAAGGTTAAGTTTCCCCCCTTTTTTAAACACATCATATGTTTTGAAAGATTTTCAATAAAAATTTAAAAAAAATAAAAATAAAAACTAATTTATTTTTTCGCCGAGTCTACATTTATGAAGGCGATATCATTTCGTAATAGTACACATAAGTACAAATTAAGTACACGACTGAGTACGTATTAATTTTGGTTCATTACAATTACGATTACAATTATGGATTACTTCATATTGTTTAATTACACTTCCATTTTAAAGTACATTCTTACATGATAAATTAAATCATTACATTCAATTACAGTTTCATTGAAGTACATTACATTATATTAAATTAAAGTATTACAGTTAATTACAATTAAACAGTTACTATAACTTTGTTTTGTTTTTTACAGTGTTTCATATTAATAGACAATTAAGATGTTAAATATAATACAAAGTACGTGGCACTTACGAGATAATTTATTTACGAAATAATATGTTATAATGTTATAAATTTGAAATCAGAGCGAACGGAGGTATTTTATCTTTGAGGCGCTCGAATCTGCCAGTCAGCGGAATTCGATTTACTTACCAAGCATCTATGAATATCTTACGAGGGTTGAACGCACTTGAAAGTAAAAAATAATACGAGAACGTATTTTTTCGTTTTCGAACGAAGGCCTAAAGTTTCGTGCTTCACAAATTGACACGAGTAAACATAGACTGATAAGTTGATAGGGCATAAGTAGACAATAGGTAGATGAATGAATAAGTAATAAAATTAATAAAGGATAGCGGTCAAGAAAGAACATGAATGTAAGAATGAGTATGGTTGAATAATGAGTATAGTTGAATAATAATGTTTATACTACATAACATATAAATGATGACTTCGGTAGAGAGTTTCGTCCTTAGTATGATGTTAAAGAATTTTCATACATTGGATACTAGATATATGATGAAGGGAAAATGTGACGTCATAGTTATTGAATTTTTACGTATCGTACAAATCATTATTAGGAAGATTTACAAGAACGAATTAGAGACAAAGAGTGGGTAGTAATGACTAAGAAGTACAACTACGGGTTCCAATCCTGTTACATGCAATGTGTATGCATAATCTAGGGTCGAGGGTGAAATGCAAGACAATTCATAATTAATTATAATAATTTCTATAACAAATGGAAAATGGATACGACTAAACCATAGATATGGTAGATCGTAGGGTTGTGACACGAACAAAAATAGGAAGCTACAAGTAAAATTATTATCCAAACTCGCGTTAAGCGACTTTGGTTCTTATGTAAAAATGAATATTGATTAAACTAGGCAACAAATTTCAACTTTTTTTTTGTTACAGACACGTGAACTACTGATTCCTACTAAAGCGCTGATGCTGATTTCAGATCTGATATCAAAATTTCTCTATCACGTCCAGATTTTGTGTAACCGAAAACCCCTATTTTTCATTTTTTTTCTCACCCGCTTCTATTACGAAAGCCGTCTAAGCTACTTTTCCGTGCCACGTTTTATGTTAAGCATACTTAAATAATTAGTGAACAGGGATGTCTTTCCTCCTTTATTCTGGCTTAAGACAGACAGCGGAATTCCGCTGGCGGACTTACCACCCCTGCCCCCAACCATCCACCCAAAGCGCGTTAGTATTTTGTTGTTACTACTGAAAGGCAAATTCCTGTTCTTAAGTGAAACTTTGGTGTGTCCTCTTCCTTTGTCGCTTGTAGGATGACGAGCTCTCCTTCTGCAGGAACCAACAATAATCTCCCATCATATTTGGGTTGAAATTACCTTGGTATCTGTTTTCCATAACTGAGATCTGTTGGTGGAAGCGCTCACCATGCTCGTCACTTACAGCCCCAAGGTTGGCCGGGAAGAAGTCAAGATGAGAATGTAAAAACTGAATTTTCAAAGACATTCTGCATCCCATTATTTCATAAGATTTAAGCATGTTTTCTACGAGTTTACGGTGGTTTTCAGCTTTGTGGTTTCCAAGAAAATTTTTGACAACTTCAACGAAAGATGTCCATGCTCCTAGTTCATTCTCATTTAGGTTAGATGGAAACGATGAGTCGTGGATGACACTGCGGATCTGTGGTCCAGTGAAAACTCCAGCTTCTAGCTTAGCATCTGTCAATATTCCTTTGAATTTATCCTTTAAATATTGGAAACCACTACCTTGATGATCCATACCCTTCACGAAATTTTTCATAAGGCCAAGTTTAATGTGAAGTGGTGGAAGATGTACTTTCTGAGGGTCAATAAGTGCTGGGTGTTTCACATTGTATTTACCAACAACATGTTCAGTTCTAGATGGCCAATCATGTTTTTTGTAGTGGTTCTTGTCATCTCTGCTGTTCCATAGACACAAAAAGCACATATGCTTTGTGTAGCCCAACTGTAACCCAAGAAGTAATGATACAACTTTAAGGTCGCCACAAATATTCCATGTGTGGTCCTTATATTTGATGAGTCTTAGCAGCAGTTTCATCGATTCATAAGTCTCATTAAGGCCAGTGGCATGTGCTACAGGTATTGAAGGTTTTTCATTGCCGTTGTGCAGTAATACAGCTTTAAGGCTAGCTTTACTAGAGTCAATGAACAGTCTCCATTCTTTTGGATCATAGCGACAGCCAATCCCTTGCATCAGACCACTGATATCGTGGCAGAAACAAACGTTTTCTTCCTGTAAGTAAAATGATGAAAACTGCAAATGGCGATGGCGGAAATGGGAAACTTTGGTGTTTGGTTGGAGAAGATTAAATTCTTGAAGTCTTGAACCAAGCAACTCTGCCTTTTCTTTTGGTAATTCCAAATCGCGCACTAAGTCATTTAACTCCGCTTGACTAACAAATGTGGGGAAATATTTGCATCTGGAACATATATGCCATCTTTCCCTGTTTCTATATCACTAGCAGAATCTTCAGATGAACTGCTGTCTGTTATCGTTGCTGGTGGAACTGGTGGTGGATTTGTTTCATCATGTGGTACTGGTTTCATTGCTGATTCGCAGTTTGGGTACGTGATCTTTGATTTGTTTTTCTTTGTGAAACCAGCAATCTTTGTCAAACAAAAATAACAATCATTGAAGTGATTTTTCGGCTCACGCCAAACCATGGGGACTGAGAACGGCATAGCTTTTCTTTTACCATTCATCCAAGCTATTAACATTGCATTGCACTGTGCACAGCAAATATGTGGTGCCCAGTCCCTCTGTTGGTCTCCTAACTTACAGTCAAAATAACACTTGTAGGCAAGTTTAATCTTTGTTGTTATGTTTCTACGTTGTGGCTTAGGTGTATATTGTCCACAAACAAAGCAGAAGTTGTCTGGGTGATTTACACAAGCACGTCTATTTGATGCCATTTTGAATTACCATACAATATCTGAAAGAACGTAGAAAGTAATTATTACGATGTGCAAAATAAAAAGAAATACACACCGTAGTACAAAACAAATGCTATAAAAACACACAAGTCACCACAACCTGTCACTTGCTCATCAGCAGAGAGCTTCGACAACCGTTCTGCTTGACTGTCACGTAGCGACTGACCGTTGGGCCGTTGCCCGTTACTATGCTCTTGACTCAGTGTTGCCAACTCGGGATAAATTTTATTTATCAAAATTGTTCGAATTTGTATATAGTTGGCAAAAAAAATTGCTTTAACCTTGAAAAGCAAGTTTCATATTACTGGCATTAAGCCGATTAAAACCAAAATCTGGACGTGGTAGAAAATTTTACTAAAAGTGATTTGCATTTTACACAAAATCTAGACGTGATAGAAAAAATCTAATTATAGATTTGAAATCAGCATACCGAAATTAGCTAGGAGCACCTATTTTGTCTTCTGTAACAAAATCTTTGTTGCCTAGTGAATTATTCATTGTTCATTTTTTACATATGTATATATATATATGTATATATATATATATATGTATATATATATATGTATATATATATATGTATGTATGTATGATAACCAAAATAACCTCTTGCAAATACTACAACCTGTAACAATTTCTTCAACATCTGCCGTTAGTTTCACTATTGTATGTGCTATTATCCTCGGTATATTTGTGATAAAAAGATGGTTCTTGGAACAAAGGAAAACAAGAAGCACCGAACCACGTCAAACTATCACGTGAAACTATTTATGCACGCCCAAGAGAGCGTACCCAGACCACGTGAACTGGACTTAGCCACCCTGACTAATGTTGTGTATATAAATCTATATTATAAAACCAATGGTTATCACCTAGTTAGCATTAGTTAGGATTTTATATTATCATAGTAATATCATTCTAGAGGGAAGAGCCCTGTAAAAATGAATAATTCCTGTATGATCTTTATATTCAATTATTAATTTTTACATAAGGACCAAACTCGCATAGTGCGAGTTGTTAATTTTTTTTCTTTTCTTTTCTTAAAAATTAATTAATTTCTCGCAATCTCATAAATATTTATGCGAGTGTTCGAATTCTGCTAAACACCGCCGAAGTGAAAATAAATCTCCTCTCGCTCTAATGCAAATTTATAAACAATTATCAAGTGTTTTATGTGATATATATTTGTGTACTGTAATTAATGATAATTTACAATGTAATTAATGTACTTAATAACGTAATGTACTTAATGAAATTGTAATTAATGGAATTGTAATTAACGATAATAAGTGAATGTGAATTCGATTGGTAATTATAATCATAATTGTATAAACCAAAATTACACCGTAGTTAGTGATGCACTTAGATTGTACTAAATGTCCGACACGGCATTGTGTCGTCATGTAGGAGTATACACTCAGCAATATTATTATTTTTTATTATTATTTTTTTCGTTCGTTGGAATAAATTTTGGAGTTGCTTCCTGGTTGCCAAATAATTGGTGATTTATTCTTTTCAAAATTCTTAATCATTTTTTAGATTAAATGCATCCTCTCTTCGTTATAAAAGATGAAGTCATGTCTTGCCTTAAACTTTTAATTTTTGCCCATATGCATAATTTAGGATGGATCGATTTTACATTTTTTTCGATTTCCATATTCTAATAGAGACAGAAACCTGCGCATGCATGAGAAAATAGCCTTTGCAAAATCGTAGCTTAATAGGTAATCATCATCTGCCCCCGGCAGAGCGATGAAAATCATATTTTAGTAGTCAAAAACGTATTTTTCTTATAATTTTTAAAATATTTCAATATGCATCAAAATTATTCCTAATAACTATAAAGTCGATGAAAAAGACCTCATATGATCGTTTTTCCAAGCGCGTTGTCCTACGTTAATATCTTTTGCCCCCGGCAACAACGTCAAATGTTGAAAAAATAGGTAATTTATATACATATTTTCAGATCGGCTCTTTGTCTTAAATAATGCATTTATATATTTCCCATAGCATTTATATCATTGCTTAGGCATGAAATAACACACACGCAAAATTTTATGACTCTAGGCTAGGGTTTAAAGGTCATCTCTGGTGAGTGCTGCCAGCAGCAGCTGCCACTGATGCGCCAGTCGAAAGGGTGGAGCCATTCGTATGATTGAAATGAAATTACAAAGGCCAGTTCAGTGGATCATATGCCTATTACACGGTAATGAATTATCACTGCGACACCTCATTCAAGACTTGGACGGCAAAACAACTGGGCCAATGGGCTTTACTGGACCAGTTGGAAAACAACTGAACGACTGCGAAAAACTTCCAATTACAGAATTCGATGCCATTCCATCTCCCGACATTGACATAGATGATGCCGAGTTGAGCACTGACCAAAAATATTTGTTAGGCATCTACAGAGCAGTGTCGAGCGGTCGCTGCTCTTCAGCTCTCGCGGCTTGAAATCCAGGTAAGATGGCGCATTCCAGGTGGCTGATAACAGCAAATAGATTTCTGCGCCTCTATGTTTCAACCAGTGAACCCTCCCGCACCTTCAACGAAATTGTGAGATTCATTATGACAGTTTACGCACCAATTTGGTTTAAGATAAAGAAAAACTCCAGTTTCACTGAGGGCGCAAAACATTTTTTCGAAATCATGCGTCTCTCTCAGACCATGCCTCAAAGATCTAAGACAATCGCCAACAAAGTCCTCCGTAGAAATTCTTTCTTTGCTCACCCAGAAAATATTTTGATCTCCATGCTACATGCCGATGAGCAACACATAAGAGAATTGGGATGGAGAAGAATATTAAAAGCACGATCAAAACAATCACCAGCGGGGGAAATTCGAGCCTTCGCCATGCCTGAACTGCTCTACGATAGTCAAAACTATTACGAAATGATCAACTGGCAAACGGCTGAGGTGACCGAACCCCCGTTACAAAAACAATACCTGATACCCGAATAAAAGAGTTTGTTGAGACGGGAGACCAGCCTGATGGACTGATCCCACTATTCCCTTGTCATACTCAAGCGGTCGAGAGACTCATCAAATTAGTAACCGAAGACTCTGCCAGTGTAAGTGGAATAGAAGAGAGGGACGGATTCATCCGCTCCCGTCTTCACTCCTGAACAAAAATTCCACGATTTGATTCTAAGAAAGATTACCGTATGTAAATCGACATGCAGCCAAAGGAAGGGTGGTTGGGGCTGGATAGGGTGGAACTCGACGTACAGCCACCTCCTCGTGGTGAGTTCTGGGTTGCTAATTTTATAAAATTAGCAAGCGAGGAGCTGTACTTAGTACTTATCGTACTTATAACATCGCATTAATGTAATTATAATCCACATTTAGACTTTTCTCGGGGACAGAAGATATCACTCTAGACTAGAGTCATAAAATTTTGCGTGTGTGTTATTTCATGCCTAAGCAACGATATAAATGCTATGGGAAATATATAAATGCATTATTTAAGACAAAGAGCCGATCTGAAAATCTGTATATAAATTACCTATTTTTTCAACATTTGACGTTGTTGCCGGGGGCAAAAGATATTAACGTAGGACAACGCGCTTGGAAAAACGATCATATGAGGTCTTTCTCATCGACTTTATAGTTATTAGGAATAATTTTGATGCATATTGAAATATTTTAAAAATTATAAGAAAAATACGTTTTTGACGATTAAAATATGATTTTCATCGCTCTGCCAGGGGCAGAAGATGATTACCTATTAAGCTAAGATTTTGCAGAGGCTATTTTCTCATGCATGCGCAAGTTTTTGTCTCTATTAGAATATGGAAATCGAAAAAAATGTAAAATCGATCCACCCTAAATTGCATATCTTAATATAAGAATACATGATTCAAATTCCGTTCTAATTAACTTGAATCAGGAAAAACAGCTGATCTAAAAATATGCGGATTAAGCTAAAAATATGACTTCCTCTTCCCATATCCTGTTTATCTATTGTCATCAAAAAATTTACTGTATTTTCAAACATTGTGCAAAAATAATGCAGCCTCTTCAACCTTTAATGACGATAATGTTATTAGAATCGGGGTATATAAACCCCGGTAAGTTCTTCCATGTTCATTCACAAGTCAATTCAGAGGCTGGGCACTACCTGTACATTTTAGCAGTAAATTACACTAAAAGATAGTCTTTATCTTCTCGTTTGAGCCCTGCTCTCTTCAGAAGAACTTAGTCATTAAATTTCCCTGATACGTTATAAGAAGAGTCAGGGAATCTTCAGAGAAGCCTCCCTGAATCCTCCGAACCACTATAGAAGAACTCGGAGAATAATATTGAAGAAAACTACTGCAAATAACACATCCGTTGCTGCCACCTAACTAGAACCCCCGTCGACTTCGAAACAACCCAGGCCAGAGACGGAGGGGTTAACATATACACACACACACATATATATATATATTATATATATATATATATATATATAATATATATATATATATATATATATATATATACACATTAGGGTGTCACTAGGTAATAGGGGGAAAATTAAACGATGGATATTTTCCTATGACACCCCCTACAATTGTTCCATTTGGTGTAAAACATACGGAAGAGAAATATGGTCCTGATTGGTCATCATTTAAAGGTCGCCCTCGTCACTGAAAACAAGACCCATTTGTTGACGTCAACAAGCTGTTCAGTGTTCACAGCTTGGGCCGAACCAGATAATAAAAACAAGGCAATTTGGTGAAATAACGAAAGTAAGACACTTATAAACGCAAAGAATACAAACAGTTTATTATATAATCAAAATAGAAGACATAATTTGGCGAATAATGGTACAAAATGGAGAAGCAACAAAAGCAAAACTTTGAGAAATAAAATACATATACAGTAGCAGAATAATTGGTGCTCATACGCTGATCAGTGATTAGTTCTTTCGCGTCCTCACTAATGCTGATTTGTTCGGAGCTGGGTGTTGCTTTCTGTGGTCAGTGACAACTTGAACGAGGAACTGGAGCTGTTCTTCTTTCACTGTCAACTTTCCGTTCAGCTCCTTCACCAGAGCCACGGCCCGTTCTGCTCTGTCGTTCACCACTGCAAGTTTGGAGACCACATCCCGAGCTTGCACGTATTCAGAGTTGACGTCCATGAACTGGGATGGTGGAGCAGAAAGCAATCTGGCAACTGAAGTTTTGAGAAGAATCCTCGGGTGTTCTTTGTGATCAGTTGCTCCAGTCCTTTGCTGTCACTGAGGAACATAGTATCAAGAACCAAAGGTCGTTTTGGCGGCATGTGAGGGGCTTCTTGATCTAACGCTGCAACCATGCTGCACTTCACTTCCATCGATATCCTCTCATCAAAGAACGCCAGACCCACTGCCTCCTCCGAATGGTACCACAGGTGCGCAGACAGCTTCTTGGTGGTACCATCAGAGATCTTCTTGTGCGGGTATCGAAGGAGCGTCCTCATCAATTCCCAATCATTCAGCGGAGCTTCGATGGACAGATGAGCTGTTGCCCACGCTTTCATGTAAACTAGAACAGAAAAGAGGCAGATATCTCGAATTCCGCGTTCCTCAGTGTTCGTCAGTTTAAACTGTCTTCGGAAGAGCCAGATCTTGATGGCATAGAGCCCCTTAGCCATCCATCTCGCCCGGTGCATAGCACCAGGGGCGCGGAAGTTTAGTCCCTTGTATGGAACTCCTCCAAGAAAGATGACGGAAAGATCGAGGAATTCCTGATAGTCATCACGAACTTGAAGTGCTTGTGATTTTGCAAACTCAATGAGCTCCGTTCTATGCTTAAAAATAGCTGCTTTGGTGAACGCATCTGTGTCCGCAGTTTGGAACTGTTGCTGGTCAATGCGGGTCCAATAATCATGGAAGCGCTTGAAAAGCAGAATTTCTGGACCGGTAGATACTGAATCTAGCGATGCTGCGAATGCCGCCTGTAGCACCAACTCCAGTACATGGTCTGCACGCGCAGTGTAACAGGTCACGTCCAACTTTTTCTTCCAGAAGAACACAAGTTCCTCCACGGTGGCCTGTGTTTGTCGCGGTTGTGTCGAAACACATAGATTTGACATGATCGGTCACTCCCCATTCATTCAGGCAATCTATGATGGCATTTGTTTGTGCCAGCGCGGTTCCTGACAGAAGTTTTGGCACCCCGAGGAGCTGCTCTGTCTCGGAGCCAGATACAAGAATAGGTAAGCGGTCAACATATTCTCGTGACGTCAGATCTTGCATGAGTTTTCCGTCCCAGTCAACAGTCAACGGACTATTGCCTTGGAACTCGCTCTTCAGTTGCCGAGCCTTAAGGGTACGGAATTTTTCACGCTGACGATGAATGGATCCACGATTGATGTTGTAGTCGCTAGCATCATGCCCTAAGCTGGAAGCTGCCTCAAACAGCAGATATGTGGCCTTTCTTGACGAGAGTTGCGTGCGATCAAGCGCTGCCGCCAATTCCGATGTCATGATGTTCTTCGTTGCTCTTTGTTTAGACGCTAACGAACCACCACATGCTCCTTTTTCTTCGCTATCATCTGAGCTGGAGGATGAGGACTCCAAAACCGCTTCGTTGGATACTGCCTCCATTTCAGCTGCTGATCGCTTTCTTCGTTTCTCCTCTTCCTCCCGACGTCGAGTACAATCTTTGACTTGGCGCTGATGGGTCATGTCCAAACCTGCCATTGAACCTGGACGTCTTTTCTGGCGCTGCTGCTGAAGGAACTCCCAATCCTCTGGGTACTTGACCAATTTCTCACAATCAGCGTGGGCGATGTCAAAGAGACGATCGAGGCGTTCAATGAATTCTTTTTCTTTCGTCTTGTGTGAATCGCTCGTCCTTGAGGCGTGTTTTTTGAGTCCTTTCCACTCCTCGAAGACTTTATCCAGTTTGCTGACGCAGTGTGTCTCGAGTCTGGTTGGAATGTGAGCTTTCTCCCAGAAGGACATCACTGCTCGAAGTGACTTCCTCAACGCGTCACGTATTGTCATTTTCTTTTCATGGTGAAGGTAAAGGAAGTAACCGAATGCTTGCCTGTAGGAAGGAAGCTTGCATCCTTTCACCTCATCAACCGCTGCCCCTAATAGGTATATACACTTCCGGGTTTCCATCACCAGAAATCACGTAGCTGAAATGAGATGAGAAACGGTGAATCGTTAAGTATTGTTCACTTTATTTCTCAGATATTCAGACACACACACATACACACACACACATATATAGAGATATATAGATATCTAATGAACGATTATGGAGACGCCGCGCAAGCATTAAACTTTGGAAGGCGGGGGCGACCTTTTATAGTTATTCAAATAAAAAGAGTTTTCAGTCACCATTTTTTTTACCAATGGAATAGATTCGCGGGGTGTCAGCATGAAAATTTCAAACTTTGCATTTAAGTGACACCCTAATATAATATATATATATATGTATATATAAATAACACATATATATATATATATATATACGTACATATATATATATATGTATATGTATATATATATATATATATATATATATATATATATATATATATATATATATATATATATATATATATATGTACGGCATGCGGAGGTGCCCCCTCAGGGCATTGGTTTCTGCTCGTATGTAGGAGAATTACGACTTCTGATTAATCGAGGCCCATGGTGTAGTGGATAGCATATCTGACCGGCAATCGAAAGATCCCGGGTTCGATTCCCGGGTGGTTACCTCATTTTTCATTTGTTCGTTCTCCCTCCCCATCTTGTGCGGAACGTTCTTCTACACAAGCGTCGTTCTTTACATATATATATATATATATATATATATATATATATACACAGGGGTTAGAAAAAACAATATGAACACCTTGATAAATGGCGGTTTTTATTCTTAATATGGAGTTGGTCCTCCTTTAGCGGCAATAACAGCTGCAATGCGTCGGGGAATTGATTCATACAGCTTTTGGACAGTGGCTAGAGGAATCCTGAGCCATTCTTCGAGCAAACCCTGCTCCAGTTCCTCCAAAGACGCCGGCGGTGGGAATCGGCTTCTGACCTGCTGCTCCAACTGACACCACAGATGCTCGATAATGTTAAGATCCGGGGAATGTGGAGGCCAATCCAAGCGTTCTACTTCATTACCATGCTCTTCAAACCAGTTTTTAACGACCCCAGCGGTGTGGATTGGTGCATTATCATCCGGGAAGACGGCGCCGCCATTGGGAAACAGCGTTTGGACCATGGGATGGACCTGGTCAGCCAATATTGACAGATAGACCTGGGCGTTAACCCTATCATGCAGTACTACAGCTGGGCCAAGAGTATTCCACGATATTGCTGCCCAAACCATCACAGATCCGCCTCCATGCTTAACGGTTGGGATCAGGCAGTCGAGGTCATAAGCATCTTTAGGCTGTCTCCAGACGTAAACTCGACCGGAACATGGAAATAGCGTAAAGGATGATTCGTCGGAGTAGACTACATTCTTCCACCGGTCCATTGACCAATTCTTATGGTCATTACACCATTTTCTGCGCCGCTCAATGTTGATGTGCGAAAGGAAGGGTTTGGCAATTGCAGCCCTCCCATGGTATGCAGCTCCATGGAGCTCGCGACGTACAGTTCTGGTCGATACCGGGCTTGCAAGATGCTGGTTAAGCTCTGCAGTCACTTTTGGAGCTGTGGTCTTATGGTTCTTTGTCACAATGCGCTTTAGCACCCGGCGGTCTCGATCACACAGCTTCTTGCGTCCACTATTGCATTTCTCGGTGCTTGTCTTTCCATGATTTTGGTATGCAGACATGACCATAGAGACAGTTCCTCTGGATACATTGAACATCTGAGCGGTTTTCGTCACCGATGCACCAGCCATCCACGCTCCGACAATTTGCCCTCTTTTGAAGTCTGACAGGTCTTTCATAACTGCTAATTCATAATTCACTCTGATCTGTAAAAACAAAGTGAGGGTTATAACATGACGTATACACTCTCTGTTACGCATTTAAATAGGTTTGCCAGTCATTTGACCGTTTACTTTGTGTCTAAGCAGTCCGTAAAGATAACCGGTGAAATCGGCGGGTGTTCATATTATTTTGTCTAACCCCTGTATATATGTTAACCCCTCCGTCTATGGCCCTGGGTTGGTTCGGATCGACGGGGGTTCTAGTTACGGAGGCAAGCAACGGATATTTCTTCTATATACTTTTCTTCTATAACTTTCTAATTCTTTTCTCTCGCTTTATGGGGTCGACATTCTGTTAATTCTTTTCTTTCAATAGTACTCTGATACTTCTACTTTACTGACTAAATTCCTCTGAAGATAGCCCAACTCGAGGGGGAAAATAAAAAGTTTCGCTTGCTGTGATTTACTTCTTAAAAATATACAGGTACTGCTCTGAATTTACAGGGGTAGAGGTTCGACCTCTTTCGACCATAGCTCAGGCCGGAATCTAAAAATATTAAGGAGGCAAGGGGCCTCTGCCCCCTCCCCGCAGCGAGGCTGCTAACAAGGGGAGTCCCTTAGCAGTGACCAAAGCAGAGAGCCGTAATGAAGTGTTCCTCATTTTACAAATACATGTATAATATACGCCTAAATTTTGGGGGACGGCAGTGGAGTGGAAGGTTAAGTTTCCCCCCTTTTAAACACGATCAGATGTTTGAAAGATTCCAAATAAAAATTTTTAAAAAATAAATAAAAATAAAAACTAATCTTATTTTTTTTTGCCGCGTCTTCATTTCTGAAGGCGATATCATTTCATGGTAGTACATAAGTACAGTTTTAAGTACACGACTGAGTACATTTTCGTTTGGGTTTATTAGAATTATGCTTGCGATTATGGATTACTTCCCATTCGCTTATGATTGTCCCTTATAGTTCTATTAAAGTACATTCTTCATTATATATAAAGTCATTACATTCAATTACAGTTTCATTGAAGTACATTACGTGTTTACCATTCTTACAGTGTTTTTTATATATTTATATATAGTTAATATATGGTTATTATATATATGGTTATTATATATGGTTATTAGCATAACACAAGTAATGCACATACAAGATAATTTATATACAACATAACATGTTACCTTATATTATATGTTATAAATTTGGATCAGAGCGAAAGGAGATGTTTATAGAAATGTTCGGTTTTGCTGATTCGCGAATTCGACCACTCAACTACTGTAAGCCTAATGAATGCCTTGTGAGGGTTGAACGCACTTGAAAAAAATAATAATAAAAAAAATATATGTGGACGTATTTTACATGTACGTAATCCAATAGGTTGTGTGCGTAATATAGAGACGCGTAAAATATGGACTGATAGGTTGATAGGTATCAGTAGACAATAGGTATGAAACAACATAAATAATGATGTATAGAGAATTAAGTTTTTTTTCTTTTTATTATTATTATTATTATTATTATTATTAAAGAATTTACCATACATTCAATACGGAAGATGTCCAAATACTAAACACGTGATTCAGTGTTCAAGGTATGGAAAACGTGAAGAGAATTAAGTTACTTTATGACGTCATAGTTATTCACATTATGTCATACGTGCAGTATAACTGTAAGTCATTATTTGGGAGGACCTAAAAGAAACGAATTAAAGACAGAATGGGTATCAAGGACTAAGAAGCACAACTACGGGTTCCAATCCTCTTATATGCAATGTGTATGTATAATCTAGGGTCGAGGGTGAGATGCAAGACAATCATAATTAATTATAATAACTTCTATAACAAATGGAAAAATGGATACGACTAAACCATAGATATGGTAGATCGTCGGGTTGTGACACGAACAAAAATAGGAAGCTACAAGTAAAATTATTATCCAAACTCGCGTTAAGCGATTTTGGTTCTTATGTAAAAATGAATATTGATTATTCATTGTCCATTTTTACATTGCTCTCCCCTTTTAAAAATGATATTTATACAATAATCTAGTAGGGTACCATTAATACAATACAAATGAGAAAATAACATCCTAACTACTACAAGTTAGATGACGAATTTTTCTTTACATTACAAATTTTTATACAGAACAAGTGAGTTCGGTGGTTGCGTACAATAGAGAGTAATCAAATCTTTAAAATGACACTTGCTTATAAAATATAAAAAATTCAAAGATTAATACTTTAATTTATGTAAACAGAATAAAAGGATTAATACATTAATTTGGACAAACAATTAAGTTAGACAAAGAATGATATTGTTAATTTAAAAAAAAAATTCTGTGGAGAAAATTACATACATAATGAATAGTAGGTAAAAGGGAAAAATATAAATTATTTTCCAAAGTTACCCTGATCGTGCAGTCTATAACTAATTTTATTGACTATTGTAGGTAAAAAATCGAATTACGTAATGGATGATGTATAGACCTGTGGTCTAGTGTGTATTTGTGTGTATTAGATACAAAGTGTGTATCATAACTTTGAGGGACAGATTAGCTGAGAGGATTTTTAAATTAACTGAATAAACGCCTGAGCAAAAATTTATATATAGTAAGCAAAAATGCGTAGGACTATATAAATAGCATAGTTAGCACTTACACGCTATGAAATAGTTTATTGTGACATCCAATGATTTTAGCATAAGGTTTGTATATATATATATATATATATATATATATATATATAGTGCGCATACATGCGTGTGTATGTGTAGGGATTTGGGAGGTTTTTGAATTAACAAAGTTTAAAAATAATGTATAATAATTTAAGATGGGTTTAGGGTTATAAAATCTTTTAAGTTTAAGTCAGTTATTGTTATTATTATTATCATTATTATTATTATTATAAAATCCTTTAAGCTCAAGGTCAGTTATTATAAAATTCTAAATTACAGGTAAATTTTACATTTAAAATTATTTTTATATAATAAAAAAAATATTAAAAAGGTTTAATAATTTTTTGCGTGTTAAGTACAAAAATCATACTCTTTCGTTAAATGTTGATAGAATTTGAATTATTTGATATTTTAGTCTGAAAACTTGTTTGCATATGATAAATACATATGTTTTATTGTGTAGAAGTTTTATTAAAATTAAATGACAAAAAAGAATAAACACAACTGAAATATAGGGTATGTGCGGTCCTACGGGTAAATTTCCCGATCGTACAGAGCAATATAAATTAGGTACATGATCGATTAATTATTTCACTATTTCTGTCATCATATAATCGCAATAATTATAAAATTCGTTACCAACATTTGTAAAAACGGTCTTGGTTGCCAACAATAAAATATGTCATTTTACCTATATATTTAAATACGCAACAATGGCATGAAAAAGAAAAGACAAATCGGTCCATTTCCTTCTTACAACAAACAAAGAAAGGTTAACTAAAGACGCAACCCGGTCAATTCAGGTTGAATTAGATTCTCTTTTACAACACAAAAAAAAGGTTGAATTAAATTCTTAGATTACATTTTAGTAAATTAAATTCTCTTAAATTACAAAGAAAAAGTTGAATTCAATTGACTGCATTGAAAACTAACTTGGGACTCGAAATAAAACTGACTCGAAATAAAACTGACTCGAAATAAAACTGACTCGAAATAAAACTGACTCGAAATAAAACTGACTCGAAATAAAACTGACTCGAACTAAAACTGACTCGAACTAAAACTGACTCGAACTAAAACTGACTCGAACTAAAACTGACTCGAACAAAACTGACTCGAACTAAAACTGACTCGAACTAAAACTGACTCGAACTAAAACTGACTCGAACTAAAACTGACTCGAACTAAAACTGACTCGAACTAAAACTGACTCGAACTAAAACTGACTCGAACTAAAACTGACTCGAACTAAAACTGACTCGAACTAAAACTGACTCGAACTAAAACTGACTCGAACTAAAACTGACTCGAACTAAAACTGACTCGAACTAAAACTGACTCGAACTAAAACTGACTCGAACTAAAACTGACTCGAACTAAAACTGACTCGAACTAAAACTGACTCGAACTAAAACTGACTCGAACTAAAACTGACTCGAACTAAAACTGACTCGAACTAAAACTGACTCGAACTAAAACTGACTCGAACTAAAACTGACTCGAACTAAAACTGACTCGAACTAAAACTGACTCGAACTAAAACTGACTCGAACTAAAACTGACTCGAACTAAAACTGACTCGAACTAAAACTGACTCGAACTAAAACTGACTCGAACTAAAACTGACTCGAACTAAAACTGACTCGAACTAAAACTGACTCGAACTAAAACTGACTCGAAAAAACTGACTCGAACTAAAACTGACTCGAACTAAAACTGACTCGAACTAAAACTGACTCGAACTAAAACTGACTCGAACTAAAACTGACTCGAACTAAAACTGACTCGAACTAAAACTGACTCGAACTAAAACTGACTCGAACTAAAACTGACTCGAACTAAAACTGACTCGAACTAAAAACTGACTCGAACTAAAACTGACTCGAACTAAAACTGACTCGAACTGAAACTGACTCGAACTGAAACTGACTCGAACTGAAACTGACTCGAACTGAAACTGACTCGAACTGAAACTGACTCGAACTGAAACTGACTCGAACTGAAACTGACTCGAACTGAAACTGACTCGAACTGAAACTGACTCGAACTGAAACTGACTCGAACTGAAACTGACTCGAACTGAAACTGACTCGAACTGAAACTGACTCGAACTGAAACTGACTCGAACTGAAACTGACTCGAACTGAAACTGACTCGAACTGAAACTGACTCGAACTGAAACTGACTCGAACTGAAACTGACTCGAACTGAAACTGACTCGAACTGAAACTGACTCGAACTGAAACTGACTCGAACTGAAACTGACTCGAACTGAAACTGACTCGAACTGAAACTGACTCGAACTGAAACTGACTCGAACTGAAACTGACTCGAACTGAAACTGACTCGAACTGAAACTGACTCGAATGAAACTGACTCGAAATGAAACTGACTCGAATGAAACTGACTCGAAATGAAACTGACTCGAATGAAACTGACTCGAATGAAACTGACTCGAAATGAAACTGACTCGAAATGAAACTGACTCGAATGAAACTGACTCGAAATGAAACTGACTCGAAATGAAACTGACTCGAATGAAACTGACTCGAAATGAAACTGACTCGAAATGAAACTGACTCGAAATGAAACTGACTCGAAATGAAACTGACTCGAATGAAACTGACTCGAAATGAAACTGACTCGAAATGAAACTGACTCGAAATGAAACTGACTCGAAATGAAACTGACTCGAAATGAAACTGACTCGAAATGAAACTGACTCGAAATGAAACTGACTCGAAATAAAACTGACTCGAAATAAAACTGAAATCTCTGGGGCGGTTGTCCCTCTGGATGCAACCTTCTGAAACTGAAAACTGATTTGCAACTTATTTGCAACTAAAACTGACTCGAAACTACCTTGAGTATCTTTATAAATCTCTGGGGTTTGGTTATCCCTTTTGGATGCAACCAACTGAAAACTGATTTGCAACTTATTTGCAAATAAAACTGACTCGAAACTACTTCGAGTACTTTATAAATCTCTGGGGTTTGGTTATCCCTTTTGGATGCAACCAACTGAAAACTGATTTGCAACTTATTTTCAAATAAAACTGACTCGAAACTACTTCGAGTATCTTTATAAATCTCTGGGGTTCTGGTTGTCCCTCTTGGCGCAACCTTCTGAAAACTGATTTGCAACTTATTTGCAAATAAAACTGACTCGAAACTATCTCGAGTATCTTTATAAATCTCTGAGGTTTGGTTTCCCTTTTGGATGCAACCAACTGAAAACTGATTTGCACTTATTTTCAAATAAACTGACTCGAAACTACTTCGAGTATCTTTATAATCTCTGGGGTTTGGTTGTCCCTCTTGGCGCAACCTTCTGAAAACTGATTTGCAACTTATTTGCAACGAAAACTGACTTCAAAACTGACTTGCAACTTATTTGCAACGAAAACTGACTTGCAACTTATTTGCAACGAAAACTGACTTCAAAACTGACTTGCAACTTATTTGCAACGAAAACTGACTTCAAAACTGACTTGCAACGAAAACTGACTTGCAACTTATTTGCAACGAAAACTGACTTCAAAACTGACTTCAAAAACTGACTTGCAACTTCTTTGCAACTAAAACTGACTTCAAACTGACTTGCAACTTCTTTGCAACTAAAACTGACTTCAAAACTGACTTGCAACTTCTTTGCAACTAAAACTGACTTCCAATATCTCTCTAAATCTATAAACTCTCTATAAACACACACTCTCTTAATTTGCAAGTCAATTCAATTCAATAAATTGAAAAAAAAATTGTAAACAAAAATAAAAAATGTAAACAACATTTCACTCGAATGTACGTAAAGGTACGGTACTATTATGTTTGGTACATAAATAAAATTATTCTATACTGAATATAATAGTGAAAATAACTGAAATTCACTCTCTGAAATTAACTCTCTTGAAATTAACTCTCTTTGAAATTAACTCTCTTTGAAATTAACTCTCTTTGAAATTAACTCTCTATGAAATTAACTCTCTTTGAAAAAACACTCTCTTTGAAAAAACACTCTCTTTGAAAAAACACTCTCTTTGAAATTAACTCTTTGAAATTAACTCTCTTTGAAATTAACTCTCTGTTACAATTAACTCTCTTTGAAATTAACTCTCTTTGAAATTACTGTTTCAATAAAAACAAATGTATCACTGGTGTATGGAATGTCACTGTGTTTCTTGTGAATTCTGACTTGATATTCATTATTAACTGTTAATAATACTGACTTTTCAAGTGTTTATAAATTTCTTATAAAAACAAACTCTGTACTTAACAAAATTTCCTTGAGATGTGTCCTGAAGACGTCTTGCTGGCTACTTCTTCTTGGATGAAAACTAGGCGTGGAGAACTTGGAGTCGTGACACACCGATTCAAGGGTGGATGTTACGAACTAGAAGTCGTGACACGCCGGTCAACTGGTTTTATCCTGATGCAGGGTAATTTCTATCTTGGCCAAAGAGTGGCCTCTTCTTAAAATCCTCTTCTACAAATCTTCTTCTACAAATCTTCTTCTACAAATCTTTTTCTTATCCTAGTAAAGGGTCGCCAGTCTGTTAGACCCTTCCTTCTTCTATGTGTTTATCCTGGCTATAGGGTCGCCAGTTTGTTAACCCCTCCGTCTATGGCCCTCGGTTGGTTCGGATCGACGGGGGTTCTAGTTACGGAGGCAAGCAACGGATATTTCTTCTATATACATTTCTTCTATAACTTTCTAATTCTTTTCTCTCGCTTTATGGGGTCGACACTCTGTTAATTCTTTTCTTTCAATAATACTCTGATACTTCTACTTTACTGACTAAATTCCTCTGAAGATAGCCCAACTCGAGGGGGAAAATAAAAAGTTTCGCTTGCTGTGATTTACTTCTTAAAAATATACAGGTACTGCTCTGAATTTACAGGGGTAGAGGTTCGACCTCTTTCGACCATAGCTCAGGCCGGAATCTAAAAATATTAAGGAGGCAAGGGGCCTCTGCCCCCTCCCCGCAGCGAGGCTGCTAACAAGGGGAGTCCCTTAGCAGTGACCAAAGCAGAGAGCCGTAATGAAGTGTTCCTCATTTTACAAATACATGTATAATATACGCCTAAATTTTGGGGGACGGCAGTGGAGTGGAAGGTTAAGTTTCCCCCCTTTTAAACACGATCAGATGTTTGAAAGATTCCAAATAAAAATTAAAAAAAATAAATAAAAATAAAAACTAATCTTTTTTTTTTTTTGCCGCGTCTTCATTTCTGAAGGCGATATCATTTCATGGTAGTACATAAGTACAGTTTTAAGTACACGACTGAGTACATTTTCGTTTGGGTTTATTAAAATTATGCTTGCGATTATGGATTACTTCCCATTCGCTTATGATTGTCCCTTACAGTTCTATTAAAGTACATTCTTCATTATATATAAAGTCATTACATTCAATTACAGTTTCATTGAAGTACATTACGTGTTTACCATTCTTACAGTGTTTTTTATATATTTATATATAGTTAATATATGGTTATTATATATGGTTATTAGGATAACACAAGTACATGCACATACAAGATAATTTATATACAACATAACATGTTACATTATATTATATGTTATAAATTTGGATCAGAGCGAAAGATGTTTATAGAAACGTTCGGTTTTGCTGATTCGCGAATTCGACCACTCAACTACTGTAAGCCTAATGAATGCCTTGTGAGGGTTGAACGCACTTGAAAAAAAAAATAATAAAAAAAATATATGTGGACGTATTTTACATGTACGTAATCCAATAGGTTGTGTGCGTAATATAGAGACGCGTAAAATATGGACTGATAAGTTGATAGGTATCAGTAGACAATAGGTAGGAAACAACATAAATAATGATGTATAGAGAATGAAGTTTTTTTTTTTTTTATAATTATTATTATTATTAAAGAATTTACCATACATTCAATACGGAAGATGTCCAAATACTAAACACGTGATTCAGTGTTCAAGGTATGGAAAACGTGAAGAGAATTAAGTTACTTTATGACGTCATAGTTATTCACATTATGTCATACGTGCAGTATAAAGTCATTATTTGGGAGGACCTAAAAGAAACGAATTAAAGACAGAATGGGTATCAAGGACTAAGAAGCACAACTACGGGTTCCAATCCTCTTATATGCAATGTGTATGTATAATCTAGGGTCGAGGGTGAGATGCAAGACAATCATAATTAATTATAATAACTTCTATAACAAATGGAAAAATGGATACGACTAAACCATAGATATGGTAGATCGTCGGGTTGTGACACGAACAAAAATAGGAAGCTACAAGTAAAATTATTATCCAAACTCGCGTTAAGCGATTTTGGTTCTTATGTAAAAATGAATATTGATTATTCATTGTCCATTTTTACATTGCTCTCCCCTTTTAAAAATGATATTTATACAATAATCTAGTAGGGTACCATTAATACAATACAAATGAGAAAATAACATCCTAACTACTACAAGTTAGATGACGAATTTTTCTTTACATTACAAATTTTTATACAGAACAAGTGAGTTCGGTGGTTGCGTACAATAGAGAGTAATCAAATCTTTAAAATGACACTTGCTTATAAAATATAAAAAATTCAAAGATTAATACTTTAATTTATGTAAACAGAATAAAAGGATTAATACATTAATTTGGACAAACAATTAAGTTAGACAAAGAATGATATTGTTAATTTAAAAAAAAAATTCTGTGGAGAAAATTACATACATAATGAATAGTAGGTAAAAGGGAAAAATATAAATTATTTTCCAAAGTTACCCTGATCGTGCAGTCTATAACTAATTTTATTGACTATTGTAGGTAAAAAATCGAATTACGTAATGGATGATGTATAGACCTGTGGTCTAGTGTGTATTTGTGTGTATTAGATACAAAGTGTGTATCATAACTTTGAGGGACAGATTAGCTGAGAGGATTTTTAAATTAACTGAATAAACGCCTGAGCAAAAATTTATATATAGTAAGCAAAAATGCGTAGGACTATATAAATAGCATAGTTAGCACTTACACGCTATGAAATAGTTTATTGTGACATCCAATGATTTTAGCATAAGGTTTGTATATATATATATATATATATATATATATATATAGTGCGCATACATGCGTGTGTATGTGTAGGGATTTGGGAGGTTTTTGAATTAACAAAGTTTAAAAATAATGTATAATAATTTAAGATGGGTTTAGGGTTATAAAATCTTTTAAGTTTAAGTCAGTTATTGTTATTATTATTATCATTATTATTATTATTATTATAAAATCCTTTAAGCTCAAGGTCAGTTATTATAAAATTCTAAATTACAGGTAAATTTTACATTTAAAATTATTTTTATATAATAAAAAAATATTAAAAAGGTTAATAATTTTTTGCGTGTTAAGTAGAAAAATCATACTCTTTCGTTAAATGTTGATAGAATTTGAATTATTTGATATTTTAGTCTGAAAACTTGTTTGCATATGATAAATACATATGTTTTATTGTGTAGAAGTTTTATTAAAATTAAATGACAAAAAAGAATAAACACAACTGAAATATAGGGTATGTGCGGTCCTACGGGTAAATTTCCCGATCGTACAGAGCAATATAAATTAGGTACATGATCGATTAATTATTTCACTATTTCTGTCATCATATAATCGCAATAATTATAAAATTCGTTACCAACATTTGTAAAAACGGTCTTGGTTGCCAACAATAAAATATGTCATTTTACCTATATATTTAAATACGCAACAATGGCATGAAAAAGAAAAGACAAATCGGTCCATTTCCTTCTTACAACAAAACAAAGAAAGGTTAACTAAAGACGCAACCCGGTCAATTCAGGTTGAATTAGATTCTCTTTTACAACACAAAAAAAAGGTTGAATTAAATTCTTAGATTACATTTTAGTAAATTAAATTCTCTTAAATTACAAAGAAAAAGTTGAATTCAATTGACTGCATTGAAAACTAACTTGGGACTCGAAATAAAACTGACTCGAAATAAAACTGACTCGAAATAAAACTGACTCGAAATAAAACTGACTCGAAATAAAACTGACTCGAAATAAAACTGACTCGAACTAAAACTGACTCGAACTAAAACTGACTCGAACTAAAACTGACTCGAACTAAAACTGACTCGAACTAAAACTGACTCGAACTAAAACTGACTCGAACTAAAACTGACTCGAACTAAAACTGACTCGAACTAAAACTGACTCGAACTAAAACTGACTCGAACTAAAACTGACTCGAACTAAAACTGACTCGAACTAAAACTGACTCGAACTAAAACTGACTCGAACTAAACTGACTCGAACTAAAACTGACTCGAACTAAAACTGACTCGAACTAAACTGACTCGAACTAAAACTGACTCGAACTAAAACTGACTCGAACTAAAACTGACTCGAACTAAAACTGACTCGAACTAAAACTGACTCGAACTAAACTGACTCGAACTAAAACTGACTCGAACTAAAACTGACTCGAACTAAAACTGACTCGAACTAAACTGACTCGAACTAAAACTGACTCGAACTAAAACTGACTCGAACTAAAACTGACTCGAACTAAACTGACTCGAACTAAAACTGACTCGAACTAAACTGACTCGAACTAAAACTGACTCGAACTAAAACTGACTCGAACTAAACTGACTCGAACTAAAACTGACTCGAACTAAAACTGACTCGAACTAAAACTGACTCGAACTAAAACTGACTCGAACTAAAACTGACTCGAACTAAAACTGACTCGAACTAAAACTGACTCGAACTAAAACTGACTCGAACTAAAACTGACTCGAACTAAAACTGACTCGAACTAAACTGACTCGAACTAAAACTGACTCGAACTAAAACTGACTCGAACTAAAACTGACTCGAACTAAAACTGACTCGAACTAAAACTGACTCGAACTAAAACTGACTCGAACTAAAACTGACTCGAACTAAAACTGACTCGAACTGAAACTGACTCGAACTGAAACTGACTCGAACTGAAACTGACTCGAACTGAAACTGACTCGAACTGAAACTGACTCGAACTGAAACTGACTCGAACTGAAACTGACTCGAACTGAAACTGACTCGAACTGAAACTGACTCGAACTGAAACTGACTCGAACTGAAACTGACTCGAACTGAAACTGACTCGAACTGAAACTGACTCGAACTGAAACTGACTCGAACTGAAACTGACTCGAACTGAAACTGACTCGAACTGAAACTGACTCGAACTGAAACTGACTCGAGCTGAAACTGACTCGAGCTGAAACTGACTCGAACTGAAACTGACTCGAACTGAAACTGACTCGAACTGAAACTGACTCGAACTGAAACTGACTCGAACTGAAACTGACTCGAACTGAAACTGACTCGAACTGAAACTGACTCGAAATGAAACTGACTCGAAATGAAACTGACTCGAAATGAAACTGACTCGAAATGAAACTGACTCGAAATGAAACTGACTCGAAATGAAACTGACTCGAAATGAAACTGACTCGAAATGAAACTGACTCGAAATGAAACTGACTCGAAATGAAACTGACTCGAAATGAAACTGACTCGAAATGAAACTGACTCGAAATGAAACTGACTCGAAATGAAACTGACTCGAAATGAAACTGACTCGAAATGAAACTGACTCGAAATGAAACTGACTCGAAATGAAACTGACTCGAAATGAAACTGACTCGAAATGAAACTGACTCGAAATGAAACTGACTCGAAATGAAACTGACTCGAAATGAAACTGACTCGAAATGAAACTGACTCGAAATGAAACTGACTCGAAATGAAACTGACTCGAAATAAAACTGACTCGAAATAAAACTGAAATCTCTGGGGCGGTTGTCCCTCTGGATGCAACCTTCTGAAACTGAAAACTGATTTGCAACTTATTTGCAACTAAAACTGACTCGAAACTACCTGAGTATCTTTATAAATCTCTGGGTTTGGTTATCCCTTTTGGATGCAACCAACTGAAACTGATTTGCAACTTATTTGCAAATAAAACTGACTCGTTCGAGTACTTTAAGTACTTTATAAATCTGGGGTTTGGTTATCCCTTTTGGATGCAACCAAACTGAAAACTGATTTGCACTTATTTTCAAATAAAACTGACTCGAAAACTACTTCGAGTATCTTTATAAATCTCTGGGGTCTGGTTGTCCCTCTTGGCGCAACCTTCTGAAAACTGATTTGCAACTTATTTGCAAATAAAACTGACTCGAAACTATCTCGAGTATCTTTATAAATCTCTGGGGTTTGGTTATCCCTTTTGGATGCAACCAACTGAAAACTGATTTGCAACTTATTTTCAAATAAAACTGACTCGAAACTACTTCGAGTATCTTTATAAATCTCTGGGGTTTGGTTGTCCCTCTTGGCGCAACCTTCTGAAAACTGATTTGCAACTTATTTGCAACGAAAACTGACTTCAAAACTGACTTGCAACTTATTTGCAACGAAAACTGACTTGCAACTTATTTGCAACGAAAACTGACTTCAAAACTGACTTGCAACTTATTTGCAACGAAAACTGACTTCAAAACTGACTTGCAACGAAAACTGACTTGCAACTTATTTGCAACGAAAACTGACTTCAAAACTGACTTCAAAACTGACTTGCAACTTCTTTGCAACTAAAACTGACTTCAAAACTGACTTGCAACTTCTTTGCAACTAAAACTGACTTGCAACTTCTTTGCAACTAAAACTGACTTCCAATATCTCTCTAAATCTATAAACTCTCTATAAACACACACTCTCTTAATTTGCAAGTCAATTCAATTCAATAAATTGAAAAAAAATTGTAAACAAAAATAAAAAATGTAAACAACATTTAACTCGAATGTACGTAAAGGTACGGTACTATTATGTTTGGTACATAAATAAAATTATTCTATACTGAATATAATAGTGAAAATAACTGAAATTCACTCTCTGAAATTAACTCTCTTGAAATTAACTCTCTTTGAAATTAACTCTCTTTGAAATTAACTCTCTTTGAAATTAACTCTCTTGAAATTAACTCTCTTTGAAAAAACACACTCTTTGAAAAAACACTCTCTTTGAAAAACACTCTCTTTGAAATTAACTCTCTTTGAAATTAACTCTCTTTGAAATTAACTCTCTGTTACAATTAACTCTCTTTGAAATTAACTCTCTTTGAAATTACTGTTTCAATAAAAACAAATGTATCACTGATGTATGGAATGTCACTGTGTTTCTTGTGAATTCTGACTTGATATTCATTATTAACTGTTAATAATACTGACTTTTCAAGTGTTTATAAATTTCTTATAAAAACAAACTCTGTACTTAACAAATTTCCTTGAGATGTGTCCTGAAGACGTCTTGCTGGCTACTTCTTCTTGGATGAAAACTAGGCGTGGAGAACTTGGAGTCGTGACACACCGATTCAAGGGTGGATGTTACGAACTAGAAGTCGTGACACGCCGGTCAACTGGTTTTATCCTGATGCAGGGTAATTTCTATCTTGGCCAAAGAGTGGCCTCTTCTTAAAATCCTCTTCTACAAATCTTCTTCTACAAATCTTCTTCTACAAATCTTTTTCTTATCCTAGTAAAGGGTCGCCAGTCTGTTAGACCCTTCCTTCTTCTATGTGTTTTATCCTGGCTATAGGGTCGCCAGTTTGTTAACCCCTCCGTCTATGGCCCTCGGTGGTTCGGATCGACGGGGGTTCTAGTTACGGAGGCAAGCAACGGATATTTCTTCTATATACATTTCTTCTATAACTTTCTAATTCTTTTCTCTCGCTTTATGGGGTCGACACTCTGTTAATTCTTTTCTTTCAATAATACTCTGATACTTCTACTTTACTGACTAAATTCCTCTGAAGATAGCCCAACTCGAGGGGGAAAATAAAAAGTTTCGCTTGCTGTGATTTACTTCTTAAAATATACAGGTACTGCTCTGAATTTACAGGGGTAGAGGTTCGACCTCTTTCGACCATAGCTCAGGCCGGAATCTAAAAATATTAAGGAGGCAAGGGGCCTCTGCCCCCTCCCCGCAGCGAGGCTGCTAACAAGGGGAGTCCCTTAGCAGTGACCAAAGCAGAGAGCCGTAATGAAGTGTTCCTCATTTTACAAATACATGTATAATATACGCCTAAATTTTGGGGGACGGCAGTGGAGTGGAAGGTTAAGTTTCCCCCCTTTTAAACACGATCAGATGTTTGAAAGATTCCAAATAAAAATTAAAAAAAATAAATAAAATAAAAACTAATCTTTTTTTTTTTTTGCCGCGTCTTCATTTCTGAAGGCGATATCATTTCATGGTAGTACATAAGTACAGTTTTAAGTACACGACTGAGTACATTTTCGTTTGGGTTTATTAAAATTATGCTTGCGATTATGGATTACTTCCCATTCGCTTATGATTGTCCCTTACAGTTCTATTAAAGTACATTCTTCATTATATATAAAGTCATTACATTCAATTACAGTTCATTGAAGTACATTACGTGTTTACCATTCTTACAGTGTTTTTTATATTTATATATAGTTAATATATGGTTATTATATATGGTTATTAGCATAACACAAGTACATGCACATACAAGATAATTTATATACAACATAACATGTTACATTATATTATATGTTATAATTTGGATCAGAGCGAAAGATGTTTATAGAAACGTTCGGTTTTGCTGATTCGCGAATTCGACCACTCAACTACTGTAAGCCTATGAATGCCTTGTGAGGGTTGAACGCACTTGAAAAAAAAAAAAAAAAAAATATATGTGGACGTATTTTACATGTACGTAATCCAATAGGTTGTGTGCGTAATATAGAGACGCGTAAAATATGGACTGATAAGTTGATAGGTATCAGTAGACAATAGGTAGGAAACAACATAAATAATGATGTATAGAGAATGAAGTTTTTTTTTTTTTTTATAATTATATTATTATTAAAGAATTTACCATACATTCAATACGGAAGATGTCCAAATACTAAACACGTGATTCAGTGTTCAAGGTATGGAAAACGTGAAGAGAATTAAGTTACTTTATGACGTCATAGTTATTCACATTATGTCATACGTGCAGTATAACTGTAAGTCATTATTTGGGAGGACCTAAAAGAAACGAATTAAAGACAGAATGGGTATCAAGGACTAAGAAGCACAACTACGGGTTCCAATCCTCTTATATGCAATGTGTATGTATATCTAGGGTCGAGGGTGAGATGCAAGACAATCATAATTAATTATAATAACTTCTATAACAAATGGAAAATGGATACGACTAACCATAGATATGGTAGATCGTCGGGTTGTGACACGAACAAAAATAGGAAGCTACAAGTAAAATTATTATCCAAACTCGCGTTAAGCGATTTTGGTTCTTATGTAAAAATGAATATTGATTATTCATTGTCTATTTTTACATATATTATATATATATATATATATATATATATATATCACATATATTAGATATATGTATATACACACACATAATATATATATATATATATATATAATATATATGTGTATATACACATATATATGTATATTATACCTGGGGATGTTTTTCCCGGTGATAGTTAACCCCCAAGTATAATAGATGTACTTTGCGGACGGTCCGGACTGGAACTACAGAGTGCGCTGACCAATTGGTCACTTACGGGGCCCGAAACTTTCGCAGCCCGCTTTCACACTCGTCGGAGTTACGTTTATTATGATGGGATTGAATTAGAATCTACTTTATTTTCAGGCACTTTAATTATATTTAGGTAAGCCGATTACAGGCGGTAGTTTACAATGCTTCGTTTAAGTCTTTATTTCACAAGGTCATTTAAGTTCACCGGGTTAAGATTTAGTTGTTATTATTCTAAGGGTGACGATTAAGGTCACCAGGAAATAAATGAATTTAAGACCACTGGCGCTTCCTCCAGTCAGATCCTTTAATTCCCATATTCCAATTTAAGCCTTATTTGAAATTATAGTTTCATCTGATTTATAATTGGAAGAAGGAAAGAGTAATTTCTCATAGGTTGTCAACGTAATTCTGGTTTCAGAATTTGTTTTAAGTTTATTTATTAAGAGGTATGGGTAACTAAAGAGATTTCAGTTTTAATTTATAGGAGACAATATTTTAGGGCACGTTGTCCTAGAGAGAGGTTAAATTTTACAATAATTTTAATTTAGGAAATTTCAAATTATTGTAGAAAGAAGCCAGTCGGAAAGGAAATTCATAGACGTGAGATAGATAATAATAGGGTGTGACAAGGACATAAAAAGATAATTCAGGGGTACGTAAGTTGTTGCAAATTTATTAGGATTTTTAAATCCTTTAAAAATTTCAGTAGGTTTGTGCCATTCCCAAGATCGTATTTTAGCTACCTACGTTGCATATATAGCAGTGGTCTTAATTATAATTAGAGAGGATAAGCCTCTTAATTTATTTTGGATAGTCTAAAAGGATTACTGTTAGTGAATTATAAGGGAAAATGATTTCTGGGAGTATACTTTCGTTCCATCTAGGTTTTGTAATCAAGAGAGAAGTTTCACTTCTATTAAGGACTAACTTATTTAATTAATTTTTTGGGGGAGAGTCTTTGTGAAGCTGACTCGTTTGATAGGGAATTAAATGAAAGAAAATAGTGTCCTGTTAGCACACATAGGAAAGCAGTAAGTAAGAAGATAAGCACATAGTGAAAGTGGATCTTACACATTACGTTTTTCGAAAAACAGCCTCTGGTATTTTTGATGAGAATATTAAGACATTCCAAACAATTTGAGGGAACATTAGAGCGTTTTACAACATTAGTTGGGGCTGGCCTTATGACGCACCACACGAAACTCAATAGTAATACTCAAATTTTATAAGAAAGAACAGTTGAGAAAAGAAACATAAAGGTTGATATGAATATTTCGTTTCATTATGCAATGCCTTATTAAGGGTTATTTATAGAGCCCTTTTCCAAAATGTGTATCAGTAGCCTGCATTTATAATCTCTCGTAAAGTTTAAATGGTCTTGCGAAAAGTTCTAATCTTCACTACCGAATTATTCCTTAAAATTGGAGGCAATTATTATTTTAATTTACATTTATTTCTTCAATTCTGGTGCCTCTCTTTGTTATATGTTCAGTTACATTCCTTAGGGGAAACTTTAATGTTTTATTTGCTTCACTGAAATTAGCGCGAAACACTACTTATTAAGTTTCTACTAAAGGCTCGGTGTTAATTCGCGTCGAGTGATTTGATGCTAAATGTTTTTCTGTAATAGGGCATTGCACAATGTTTTTCGATAGTAAGAAACATAACATTTGGATGTTTCAATTTAATATTTATGAGCATTCTGAGTTCAGCTATCAGGAAATGATTATAATTACAAACATTTTTAAGTGAAAAACATCTCAAATCAACAATTATGACGCCATGTCCTGGCTTATTTATAGAAACTGATATTTTGAAAGGTACAACTTGCACATGTAGCTTATATAATAGAAAAGAAAAATAGATTTGAAGATAAACGTACAGTGAGAGGTTATGTAGATATGATTTATAGACGTTTTCAAAAGATTTAGATTAACGTATTAAATTATAGGATAGAAGTGCATACTAAGTCACAACACATTATTTTAAATTGTTATGTAAATTCCCACTAGTTTTATCTTGACACTATGGCGTCGCCTTTTCTTTACTTTTATGCCATACTATTCTATTTTATCATAATTTAATTTTCTCTTACTTTATTATTTTATTATAATGTAACTGTTCTTTTAATCTTAAGTCATAAGGAACACTCTAATTTCTTTGATAGTAAACACTCAAATTTGCGCACGTAGTTAAGCTTAGATTTTAGGCTAGTAGTATCGTTAACTAGTGTTTATTTAGATGTTAGGAATGCTAAAGAATTTATATCTGGTTTAGGCCGACTAATTCGGCTGAATGTTGATGTAACTTCCTTCTCGGAGGATTTCCTTGGACGGTATCCCGGGGGTCCTTCGTATGGTTCCTTGTTTCGATCCGGTTGCACGTCGCTCCGATTGGCGATAACGTTAATAGGTAGATCTTTCAACGGAGGTCGGACTTCATCCCCTACTTCATACTGGATAGAAGAACAGAGTGTAAATATTACAGGCTTTTGGAAAAACCTTAGGACGCGGTGTAAATGGACGTCGTAGACCGATTGGCACAAAGCTTCGTGGTTGGAAAGGTTCGCTCCCTTGTCTGAGCTTGCGCACATTGATATGGACAGGGTGACTCTTTCCCTCAGCAGGAGTCGCTAATAAACTTCTTTATTTAATTGCTTGCCTGATTTATTTATTTAATAACTTTCTTTAATGCACAGAAATTGAATATTTCCAAAGGGGAAAAATAATTTGGCAATTCTACCCTTAGAAGAAATCAAATAAATAAATCTCACTATCCCTTCCGTATTCCTCTCCACGGTTCAAAGCGAACTAATTAAATAATTTTCTACCCTTTGCCTCAAGTCTAAAATAAAATAAATAATAATATAAATCTATATAAATATACTAATTATATTGGGAAGACGAAATTTACTCGTAACGTTAATGCATTTGCCTTTGAGTCGAAGGCTTCTTATCTTACATCCGGTCGCTTGTGATAACCTTTTATCATGGTTTCTTCTTGTTAGACAGAATCCTACAACTTTTAACATGAAACTCATTTGGGAAATTTATAGATTATCGCCTACTTTCTTTCGTAAAAAGCCTACATCTTAAAAAGCCTGCAACATAAAAGGGCCTGTTTTATGAGTCTACATGTTTAAAAGCCTACACTTCCAAGGGCCTATTTGCATTTCGTGAATGGATATAGATGAAGTTTGGTTTAATCTTTTCTTACATGTTAATTAGCGTCATTTTAAAGTTTTTAATTGGATGCGTGTTTTCGTTCTACTTTCTCGTATTTAAACTCCTATTTTATCCTTTGGTTTATGTAATTATAAAGCAAGAAAGCATCTTTTATTTAGAAAAACTTTAGATCTGCATAATTAATTTTAGTGCCAAGCAAACGAAACGAAACGCGATTATAATGAAATATTATTATTTAGCGATTCGTCCATTTTTCGTTTAGCGATTTATTCTTCCTTAATGCCAAGCGCCCTAGTGATCATTTATGTCAAAATTAGTCTGGCGGTCGCGTGTGCCTCCATAAACGCGGTGTATCACTAAATCCACTTCTGTATTTTTCCGGTTCACTTCTCAACTCCTTGCATCTAACTTTTGTATGAAATTGTCTTTCATTGTCTTCCTTTCGGATGGTGTTTTTAATCCTTTTGTGCTGGTTGCCCAGGGTCTCTGCATCATCTAATGTTTTTTCCACTTTTTCTTCATTTATAACTCCTTGCTGATCACCCAGTGTCTCTACATCATCTAATGTCTTTTTCGATTTTTATTCGTTCAGACAAATCTCCAGTAAGACGATTCTTGGAGGAGAGGTTCTTTCCACCACATCGACATTTAATTTATTTTTCTCCACCCACACACTATTTGCGTGCAACGTCTCAACGACAATTCGTTTTCCATCATTCCTATGTTTTTTTTCGTTTGAATTTTCCTCCTTTATTTCCTGAATGACCGGGTAGTGACCTATTCGCGTATGGCGGTTCAGTTGAGGAGAGGGTTACTCCTTAATCAGGTAAGCTGCATTTACTTCGAGGAGGGGACTTTCCTGGTTGCGCTTCTCCCTTTTACTACAGGATTCTTTCACGCTTACTTTCTTTACTTGGGTTTTTTCCACATCTGGGTGCTTATCAGGGTGATTTACCCAATTTGCGATGGACAGGTAAACGCGTCTAATGCATAAAATATGAAGCCGCACAAGAAAAAGAAAAACCACATCAATTGACCATTGCTCTTAATTTTTCAATCGGGTTGGTTTATTATCACTCTGAACTTGCTCTTCGTGATTTACACTTACGACTTTATCTCCGATTTTCGTATTTCGTGAGATTTCATTTCGGCTTCCGTTCCCATGAAAATTCAATGTTTCTTTTGTTTCATCATTGGTTTTCCACATACTTACGTCATATACTCCGTTTACACGATATGTTTCCGTTAACACAATATCCATACTTTTGTTGGCACTTCCGTTTCCGTCCACTGCCGATGAATCCTTTCCGGATTTATTTTCACACGCGCTTAACTTATAGACATTACTCACACAGGTATTTTCCTTAGATTCATTGTACCAAGCATTTACTTCGTAACCATGACTCACATACTTGCTCCCTTTTAAGTCGTTTTCACGCGCGTCCAATTGACAAACATCGATCACACCGTTTTTCTCCGGAAATTCACTTTTGCTTGCGCGTGGGTCATAATAATCATTCATACCATTTCGCTTGTTTTGTACTTTATTTTTATTTTCATTTATTTTTTCCTCGCACTCTCGGATCACATGTCCCTTATCTGACCTGGAATTATTCGCATTTGTCACTTCTTCTTTATCGGTATTTGTAAAAACATTCTCACTTAAGGGGTGCACCAACCTCAGAAGCTAATCTCATACTCAAGGCCGCACGATTTCCGCTCAGCTCAGCTTCTCTTTCATTGATAATTGAGGCACCCAAATTTATTTCGCTCACTCTCTTCTTTCTCTCGTTCATTCTTTCAGGTTCATTTATTGCATTTTTCTCCTTAAATGTATTTTCGTCCGCATTTGATTCATAAATATTATTCACACAATTTGGCTCTCCTTGATTTATATTTTCCGTTATGTACCACTTGCAAATTTCATTTACTCTCTCGCTCCCTAATATCGAGTCACTCGTCAATTCTCTCCTCTTTTGAAACAGCTGGGCTGGCTCTTTCAGTAATTTGCTTATCAGCTTCAGACTTCGAGCTGAAGGTCGAATTGCATCCGTCAGCTGTACATTCACTCTCGTTTATACTTAAGTCACACAAATTTACTTCGTTCGCGTGCAAATTTTTCTCTCTCCTTTTCTCAAGCTCATTTATTTTAAATTTCCATTCTTCTTCTTTTACAGGAATATTTTTACTTCTCGGGCCTTCTAATCATTGCTGATTCGTCTTTCCTTCAGTTTCCTTAAAGGAAACTTTTCGAGGATTTTTTCCTCTAATTTGTGGGGAGTCCATTCTTTTTACCCAAGAAGAGCTATTTTGGCGACCTTTCCCATTCCTTGTCGGCGATCGTCCTCGGTCTTCCTGATTTCGGTATCCTCCATCGGGGTTGTCCCGGGGAGAGCGTGCGTACGGCGAAGGGGACCGATTCCTTGGGTAATTTTCTCTTTGTCGTTCATACGGTGACGGCGACCTTGCGTCTCTGCTCTCCGAGTAATTAAAATGATCACTTCTTTTCCCTTCTCGTCGGGGCTCGTAAGGTGATGGCGACCTTTCGTTTTGGTTTTCCATGTAATTAGAATAATCATTTCTTCTCCCTTCTCGTCGGGGTTCATACGATGATGGTGACCGTTCGTTTCGGCTCTCCCTGTAACTAGAATAATCACTTCTTCTCTGGTCTCTTCTGGGCTCGTATGGTGACGGCGACCATCCACTTTGGTTCTCCCTGTAGTGAGAAAAACTTTCTCTCCTCCATCCTCGGTTATCGGGATAATCGTCCCTTCTATGGTCATAATAATGGCCATTTCGGTTGCTTTGCGTTTCTCTTCGTTCTCTCGGCCACCTATCTTCTTCTCTTCCCCGATTTTCATTCGGTCGGTAGGGCGACGGGTACCGCCGTCGGTCCTCGTAGTTTTCTTCTCTTCCACGGTAGCTATTTTGCCGGGACGGAGACGCATATCGTCGCTCTCCTTCCCTGAGGTGCTCTCGAGCCTTGCTTTGGTTTATCTCTATGGCCTTCATTTTTTCAATCATTGGGCAAAATTTTACCCTATGCTCAACTCTTCCGCAGATGTAACATTGGGGCTTAGAAGCTTGAGTCGGTGCTTGCGCTTGTACAACATTCACAGTTGGTACATGGTTTTGCATAGAGGGACCAGGATGGATGGATAAATCGTAAGGCGGGGTACTATTGTAGGGAACCTGCCTCGGGGGAATATTGAAAGGGGTAGCTTGGGAATGCAGGTTTTGTCCCACGTAAGGGGGCGTGTTTAAATGCAGGGAATAAGGAGGGTGATTCATTAAATAATTTTGGTTTTGATAAATGGGAACCTCGGGGGTCGGTATAGATCCCATGTTTTGGTTGGAATAGGGTACTGAATAAAAAGGGGTGACCAGTTCGGAGACGATTCAATCGTCGCACCGGATGCGTTTGATTTTTTCATGCACTTCCTCATCCTGGTCTCCGTACTTATGCCAGAGTTTACGAGGTATAGAATTTAAAATTATCTTATTTAACACGAAAGGCACATCTATATGCTGCATCATATTTCCCGCGTCCCTTTTTAACCCTTTGACCTCCCTTTGGATTCTATATGCAAATGATGTGAATGACTCATCAGGTCTTCTACTTTCTCGTTCTAAGTTTATCAGTCTGTTTGTGATCTCGTCTCTTCTATTTTGGCAATAGAGATTGGAACCAATATCTAAGAAGTCTTTCCAAGTTTTCACGTTCTCTTCAAATTCTACAAGCACCATTCTACTGCGTGGAATCGAGCATCGTATTGCCAAAGCGATCCGCATCCTGTCGGAATTTCGCCCTCGCTCGGGAATTAACCGTGCGACCTCGGATACGCTCCTCCTCGGAAGAGAAATCGTTTTCCTCCCCATAAGAAGATAGTTGGAATGATCGAGTAGCTGGTACTTGAGGGGGACGCATAGGAGGAGAGTTTGGGAGTGACGGGCTGCGCCTACCAGCCGCTTCCCGGCTTCCTAAGCTAGCCTGTCTACTATCCTGACTAAACGCCATTTCTTCCCCGTCTAATGAAAAAGGACAAAATTCTAGAAATTCCTGCCTCAAATCGGCTTGCAGAGGGCTATTTCCCTGTTTAAGTTCGCCTTGAATTTCCTCAGGAGAAACCCAAGAGGGGATGTGAGGTATTCTATTTATGTCAAAGTTTGGGTGGAAAAATTTTGATCCTGAAGGGGATTGTTTAGGGGTGCTTCCTGCTACAGGAAATTTGTTTTCCTGTCTCCTAAGACCGGTCGCAATACAAACAAGTTTGCTTACCTTGGATTTCCCTTCGTCTTTGGAGAGATGGATTTTCTCGTCCTCGCCTGTTGCTTGGTGTCTCGTTGCCGTTTCCACTTGTGCCTGAATAGCTGCTCTTGACCTTGTGAGTCTGGGTGGAACTGCCGTTTTTCTCTTCTCCGTGTAGATGGTCCTCATACACGCTTCAGTCGGCTTCGACGAATGTCTAGGAAAGAGGGTAGGAAATACTTACCTAACCTCACACCTGACACATTCTATTATACCCGGGGAATGTTTTTCCCGGTGAGTTTTAACCCCCAAGTATAATAGATGTACTCTGCGGACGGTCCGGACTGGACCTACAGAGTGCGCTGACCAATCGGCCACTTACGGGGCCCGAAGCTTTCGCAGCCCGCTTTCACACTCGTCGGAGTTACGTTTATTATGATGGGATTGAATTAGAGTCTACTTTATTTTCAGGCACTTTAATTATATTTAGGTAAGCGGATTACAGGCGGTAGTTTACAATGCTTCGTTTAAGTCTTTATTTCACAAGGTCATTTAAGTTCACCGGGTTAAGATTTAGTTGTTATTATTCTAAGGGTGACGATTAAGGTCACCAGGAAATAAATGAATTTAAGACCACTGGCGCTTCCTCCAGTCAGATCCTTTAATTCCCATATTCCAATTTAAGCCTTAATTTCTAATGTGAAATTTACCCTTCACCTTGGGTATCCCTTTCCGTTCCTTTAACCAAAAAATCCCGACGGCCCTGTTCTCGCGACACTACCCTCGTGCTCTTTCTTGGGGTCCGTCAAAGCGTGGACTAATCCGTAGTCACAAAACGTAGCTAATCATACGGAGCAACTCGCGCCTTCGTTACTCGCGGGGACCGAGACCTGAACCTCCTCTCTCGTAGTTAGAATCTACAAGCTCCTCGTTCAATGGCCGGACCCCTTCTTTTATACGAAGCAATCCACATCTCTCATACGTCAGAGGTGTACGTCACCATGAGTCAACGTGGCTTTGGTAATCCCCATGAGTCGAGGTTCCGATATCGCAACTCTGGACGGATGTGAGGTGTTAGCTGGAAAAGTACATGGGCCAACAGTCATCGAACGATGTCACAAGAGAGCGTTAGAGCGTTCTTAATTAGGCTGAATATTGCATTTTACGGGCGCTAGTTTGAGGGCGTAGGCTAGATTTGAGCGAGTTTGAGCGACAGTCTGGAGATAAAACAACCGTCTGCTCTTGTCGTGAAGGTGGGCGTGCTCGTCTACAATGGCCGATATCGCCAGAAATTTGCCTCGTATATAATATATATGTGTATATATATATATATATATACTGTATATATATATATATATATATATATATATATATATATATATATTAGGGTGCCACATAAAAATCATTTTTTGATTTTTAGGACGGCCCTTTGTGAGATTGTTAGGTTGGGTGAAAAAGCCCTGAATATGAAATTTTAGCCAAATTGAAGGATATTTAGGGGTTCCGCATCGACCATCTCTGGCGTACCACGTGTCAGAAGTAATGAGTTTCTCCAAGAAATTGCTCCAGCTCCAAGGGGTAAAGTAACATGTACAATGTCAATATAAATGCTATCATATACCATGGCGTAGAGGACAGTCACAGCTATATTTCCATAGCATTAAGTTTATTCCATCTCCAATATTTTTTTATATATTAATATTTTTGTCGCGGTTCAAAAGTTTTTTTTCAAAGTTTCACCTTAATACGTTTATGCTTTGTAATCCAAACCACACCAACCGGCAACCAGCTTATAACAACACAATACGCAACTAGCAAACAGTGCAAACACCTTAACAATATTGTTCAACATTATTTCATAATTAATTGGAATAAACTTGTCCCACCATGCCTGGGTAGCAGGATACTATTCTCTGTGTGTAATGTTATTAATAATACAAAATCATTAAATTAATTTCAATTTTATTGCAACAAAACAACTTAATATTATTAAAATAAAAAACATTTTATTCCGTATTAATCATAGTAATATACTGAGCCTACTGGCCATATAAATCAAAATAATAACTAAGAAATAAAGCATATACGATTACATTGTTATACAGGATTAATAGGAGTAACACCATATAAAAATGAAGCAAATTCAAATATACCATAAAGTACTCCCAAACCCGTTAATGATTTCCGCTGCGGGCGCTCGGGTGCTCTTTGCGGTGCTTCTCAACGACTTGCATCAAGTACTGCCGTTGCTCCTCGTCCTTGGTGAGTGTGAGATTGTAGTTCTGCATCAGCGCGACCCCTCGCTCCGCTCGGACATTGACAACGCTCAACGTAGAGACACGGCGTTTCCCCGCCAGGTAGGACGCATTGTTCGACCAGGTAGCCGGCTCCAACTCTAGGAAAGAAGTATTGATCGCGAGCCGCTCGAAAAGAAGCGTGCTGGATGTCGTGCAAAAGTCTGCGACTGTCTTTCGCTCGAGCTCCTCCGGGCAGACGTCCAGGGCAATGCGCTTGGGTGGCTCCTCGGTGCCCTCGACATCCTTGATGGCCGTCGCAATTCGACTCTTCTCCTCCAGCGGAGTGTCGTCATCGAAGAGAGCGAGGGCGGCCAGGTGTTCACTCAGGTACCAGAGATGTCGTCGAAACACAGGGGAGGTAGCCTTGGATACGTCCTTGTCCACCTTGTCGTAGTCAACCAGCGCCTTGAGCATCGCCAGGTCAGTTCGAGGGGCAGCGGCGGGAAGGGGCGCCGTAAACCAGGCCGGAATGTAAACCACAGCGCAAAGTTTACGAAGCGCAGGATGCCCCGGGCCTCGCGAGCCTTAATGGGGAGCTGCTGCCGGAAGAAGTGGAGCTTGATGGCGTATATCACTTTGGCCATCCACCGGGCGCGGTGGAGTGCGCCCGGTCGCATGAAGCGCACACCTCGCTGGGGGACGCCTCCAAGCGCTATGATCGCCAGCTCCAGGAGCTCTCGGTAGTCGTCCCGCGGCTGGCCCTTGGTGATGTGACCCTTGAAACGCGCGATCAGATCGTCTCGCGCCTTGAGCAGCGGCTTAGTAAGGTCTTCCTTGGAGATGGCGCTGAATTAGTCGGTGCAGACGGATTGCCAGCGCTCCTTCAGTCGCGAGAACAGTTTAATGTCAGGACCAGAGGAGGGGCCCATGCACTCGATGAAGGCTTTCTCTGCCACCAATTCTAGCATGTGGTGCCGACAGGCCAGGTTCAGCAGCTGGCGGTGAAGGCCCTGCTCGATGAAGACGCAAGCGCCCGAAACGACGCCCGTGTTGGCAGCTGTCGTGTCAAAGGAGAGCGCGACGACACGATCAGCGATTCCCCAGTCATCCAACGAGTTCAGCACAGCATCTGCTTGGGCGCGACCAGTTCCAGCAGGCAGCTTCGGCACGGAGAGAAGTTTGTCGACGCCGTCGCCGGACACGACTATGGCGAGGCGATCGACCTTCTTGCCGCTGAAGTCGGAGACCATCTTCCCGTCCCAGTGAACGATGAGCGGGACACTGGGATCGAACGTCATCTTCACTTCTTTGGCGATTTCCCCTCGATGACGCAATCGCCAACGCCGAATCGTCTCGTGACTGAGAGCCAGTTCATCTGTGTCTTGAATATCCAGACTGGAAACAGCTGCTTTCATGAGTTGAACGGCTCCACGGTTGCTTGTTTTGGTCCGGTCCAGTGCCGACGCTAGGTCTTGAGTCATAATGTTCTTTTTGCGACGGCGTTTTGTAGGTGGATTGGTTTCCTCTTCTGTCGAGCAATTAGGCGACGACGACGAGTTTGATGATGTAAGGGTTGCTGTTGCCAGTGATTGCTCTGATTGCTTTTGGCGTTGCCTTTCTTTGGCAGCTTCACGCGCGGATGCACGTTGCTCAATTCCAGTGAGGATTTTGTCCACCCCGGACATGACACCACGGCGACCCTTTTCGCGTTGAGCAAGAAGGAAGTCGCGATCCTCCTGGATGGTGATGACGGAGAGGGCGTTGTCGAGAGCCACGTCAAAAATGTCATCGAGTCCCTCGGTGAAGGCCGCCCTGGCTGCCTCACCTGTGGCGCCGGACCGCTTCCGGCTGCGCTGCAGTGCCTGCCAATTGTCGTAAAGTCTAAGCAGTTTTCGCGCGGCGCTTTTGGAGGTCATGGTCGGGATTCTGGCCATAGCCCAGAAAGTATACACCTCGACGATCACATTACGCGCCGCCTCGGCTAGAAGTTGTTTTTGCACCTTATGAAACTGTATAAACCGGCGAAGCACTTCACCATTTGAAGGCAACCTGTTTTCCGTTAGGGGGCTTGGGTTGGCGTGTCCGATTAGCCATATCTCGGTCTTGGATCTCAGTGAGCTTGCGGTAGCCATCACGAGATGATCACGCGTTGAATGCGTGAAGGAGACTGATTGACTGAAGACTGTGAGAGTGTGACTCACCACACTAACCCGGCGTTGCGCTGTTGCCAGATCTCAATGCTGAAGAGTAGTGAAAATATATACAATGAGAAGCAAATATTAATTACAAATATTTAAATTTATGAAATGCATAAATTATAGCAATATATATGCAGGGTTGGCTGGTTTAACCCAAATGGTTTAAACCATTGGTTTAAACCATGGTTTAAACCATTTAAAAAAAACATGTTTTTCTGGGTTTTTTTGTTTTTTTATAATTTCAATTTTTACAACACAAATTATTTAATTCATAAACTAATAGCTCTAAAACTAAAACTTATATTTATATTGATAAGACCTAAAAACCATCAGTTCAGGGTAGCCTAGTATGTACGGTAGTATATAATATAGCTACCTTGCACTAGCAGGCCTATTTAATAGTGGCATTGCACATAAAAGGATTGAAGTTACCTGTATCAATTACATTATAAACGCATGTAGCTACAAATATAAATGTTGTTATTAGGTTTATTTTCATTTTTGTGAAGTTAGCACTTCTTACATCTAACATCTTCCAATTAAAAAATGAGACAGTCAGCAATTCTAATTTCTGAGTACCAGTACCTAATTGAGTTCTGTTTTTTTTTTTTTTTTTAAACCATGGTTTTTTTCAACCCTGTATATATGTAATAGTGCCATGGTTACAGGTTTCCCAGATAAATCCATTATTTCGAACACACGGTACAACAGAAACGGTCGATGTGGAACCTCTAAATGTACTTCGATCGGGCTCAAACTTCATATTTAGGGTTTTCTCATCCAACCAAACAATATGACTAAGGGCCATTCGAAATTTCCAAATTCTAAAAACTGCCCCTATAGAGTGTGGCACCCTAATATACAGGGTGGGCCGTAAGTTTCCATACATAGGAAAAATTAAACGTTTGTTTTTATGTTTCAGATACCCTAAGAATATGCGTTTGACGTAAGATCTTGTTTACTGATGAAGCAAATTTTTACGTCAATGGAGAGGTTAATCGGCAAAACATACGTTATTGGAGTAATGCTAACCCTAACTGGCTGAGTCCGACGAAGATGCAAGGTGCCGGTAAAGTGATGGTGTGGGCCGGGATATGGGGTGACAGAATTATTGGACCAATTTTTGTCAGTGGAAATCTTAATGCCGAAAGGTATCTTAACATGTTGCAAGAAGAGATTTCCCATCCCTGCTAAACGAGGAAGGTAACTTCCCAGTTTACTTCCAGCAAGATGGAGCTCCACCTCATTATGGTCTTCACGTGCGTCGGTATTTGGATCAGCAGTTTCCGGATGCTTGGATTGGTCGGCGTGGTCCTGTGGAGTGGCCTCCCAGATCCCCAGATCTCACCCCCCTTGATTTCTATCTTTGGGGGCACTTGAAGGCCATGGTGTATCAGGAAAAGATACGAGATATAAATCATCTAAAGGAACGTATCACCAACGCCATTACAAGCATAACGTCAACTGTGCTAATGCGTGTTCATCAACAGTGGGGAACACGTATTGAAATGTGTTTTCAAAACAATGGCAACCATGTAGAGCATATTAATAAATAAAAATGGTTGTCCATAAAAAAAATGTTTATTTTTCCTATGTATGGAAACTTACGGCCCACCCTGTGTATATATATATATATATATATATATATATATATATATATGAAAAGAAGGATCAACACAACGGCAAACATTTTCATTTATTTGTACATCAGACGTTTCGACAAATCTTTTGTCATCATCAGTGAGTTAAGTCTTAAAACCTTAAACAAAATTGAAAAGTGAAAGTTACATCAATACAATATTAAGACCATTAAAATTAAAACCTTAAAGCAAAATGAAAATTGCATCAATACAAAATTAAAAACATTTAAATTTCATCACTATAAAATAAAAACTAAATTAAATTAAATTTCATCACTATAAAAACTAAAATTAAATTACCTCAATAGGTAAATACACAATGTTTACATCCACCTCCATACTTGGCAAAGTCTAAGTGAACACTAGGTGGTCAGAGGATTAGGAAGGGTATATCTGTGAAACACGGTTGGTTGTCAAAGAGTCGTAATTTGTAGGATGAGCTATTATTATTAAGGGAGGGTTTGTTTCTATAGATGTACAAAGATTCTAAAATTCGGAGTTCTGTAAGGTTATTGGATCTAGTTAAAATTTCAAACTGAGTTTTGTGAAGGGGATGGTCGTTTTCATCACTGTGGTTTCTAATTGCGGATTGTGGAGGGCTACTGAGGGGACGGTTGGTACGGACTGACAAGCCCAAATGTTGAGAAAGGCGCACCTCCAGTTGGAGTTGAGTGCTGCCAATATACGCAGCCTTACAGCTGTCGCACGTGTATTTGTAAACAACATTGGGGCATACAGTTTTGGGAATTCATCTTTGAACTTTAAAAAATTTGATAATTTAAGTGGGTTGACGAAGGCGAATCTAAAATTTATTTGGGGATAACTAGACTTGAGTAGTTTGGACAATTCACCTCGAATACGCAATGATAAATAACCATAAAAAGGTAATTTAATATCTGGTTTCTTTTTGTACTGTAGTTACGGGGAGTTTAGTATCAAAAGTGTTATTTAAAATTTCTTTAATTGGTTATCGAATAGATGAGAAGGGTAGTAATTGTTAATAAAGTACTGTTTTAAAAATTTAAATTCTTCGTTTAACGAAAAGTAATCCGAACAAATACGGTAACTTCTTGTTAATAATGTTACTATAGCACTAATCTTATATTTATAAAACATACAACTTAAATAATTGGTTCCCAAGCCAGTAAAAGTTTGTTTCCGAAATAGTGAAGTATGGAACTTATTATGGGCCCGTTTAACTAAAACATCCAGGAAAGGTAAACTATTATTTGTTTCGTTTTCACACGTGTACTTAATATTAATATGTTGTTTATTAAGATAATCAAGAAAAAGTTTTACGTGTGAAGGATGGTTAAATATTAAGAAAGTGTCATCCACGTATCTTCTGTAATATATGGGTTTAAAACTACTAGGACAATTTTTCAACCAAATTTCTTCGTAATGGCAAAGAAATGCATTTGCTAGTGTTGGGCTTAACGGGGAACCCATAGCTACCCCATCAATTTGGCTGTAAAGGTTGCTATTAAATAAGAAAAGATTATCAAAACACACTATTTCGAGAAGGTTTTTAAATTGAGTCTGAGTGAGGCCATTAATAAGAGTATTATCAGTAGTGAATAACTTATTTAGTATGATATTTAATGTTTCTTTTAACGGGACATTAGTAAATAATGATGAGACATCAAAACTGGCCATAGTAAGAGAATCTTTTATCTCTTTTATCTCTCTTTTATCTCTTTAGTTAAACGGGCCCATAATAAGTTCCATACTTCACTATTTCGGAAACAAACTTTTACTGGCTTGGGAACCAATTATTTAAGTTGTATGTTTTATAAATATAAGATTAGTGCTATAGTAACATTATTAACAAGAAGTTACCGTATTTGTTCGGATTACTTTTCGTTAAACGAAGAATTTAAATTTTTAAAACAGTACTTTATTAACAATTACTACCCTTCTCATCTATTCGATAACCAATTAAAGAAATTTTTAAATAACACTTTTGATACTAAACTCCCCGTAACTACAGTACAAAAAGAAACCAGATATATTAAATTACCTTTTTATGGTTATTTATCATTGCGTATTCGAGGTGAATTGTCCAAACTACTCAAGTCTAGTTATCCCCAAATAAATTTTAGATTCGCCTTCGTCAACCCACTTAAATTATCAAATTTTTTAAAGTTCAAAGATGAATTCCCCAAAACTGTATGCCCCAATGTTGTTTACAAATACACGTGCGACAGCTGTAAGGCTGCGTATATTGGCAGCACTCAACTCCAACTGGAGGTGCGCCTTTCTCAACATTTGGGCTTGTCAGTCCGTACCAACCGTCCCCTCAGTAGCCCTCCACAATCCGCAATTAGAAACCACAGTGATGAAAACGACCATCCCCTTCACAAACTCAGTTTGAAATTTTAACTAGATCCAATAACCTTACAGAACTCCGAATTTTAGAATCTTTGTACATCTATAGAAACAAACCCTCCCTTAATAATAATAGCTCATCCTACAAATTACGACTCTTTTGACAACCAACCGTGTTTCACAGATATACCCTTCCTAATCCTCTGACCACCTAGTGTTCACTTAGACTTTGCCAAGTATGGAGGTGGATGTAAACATTGTGTATTTACCTATTGAGGTAATTTAATTTTAGTTTTTATAGTGATGAAATTTAATTTAATTTTAGTTTTTATAGTGATGAAATTTAAATGTTTTTAATTTTGTATTGATGCAATTTTCATTTTGCTTTAAGGTTTTAATTTTAATGGTCTTAATATTGTATTGATGTAACTTTCACTTTTCAATTTTGTTTTAAGGTTTTAAGACTTAACTCACTGATGATGACAAAAGATTTGTCGAAACGTCTGATGTACAAATAAATGAAAATGTTTGCCGTTGTGTTGATCCTTCTTTTCATCTGTAAGCTCCGGTTCCCTAAGGAGAAGTCAATAGCTTTGATATTAACCCAGAGATATGGCCGATCGACATTGAACTATTACAGACAATGTGAAAGAGTCTATTTGAAACTGAACAAGGCTATCTGTGATGAGAGTTTCTTGTCTAAGTGCAAAAGTTATAATATTGTGCCTAATTTCCTTAGATTTAAACTTTATAATAAACGCCTCCATAACTCCAAACTATATAAATCATGGCAACATAAATTATTAAATTTGGAGCTTCAATCGAAAACTAAAACAGTGAGTTTTCTCAAGCTGAAATATAAAAATTCTCTGTTTGGTCTAAAATCTAGGGTGTCTTATATTGATTATCATTGTTTAGTTACTAAATTTCAAACTTGCTGTGATAAAACTGTCAACAGACATAAAGGATACATGCTGCCAAATTGGAAAAATTGGGAATCACTCAGTCGTTTTTTAATAATCCAGATAATTTTATTTGTAATTTCTCTAATAAAGTTTTAAGTATTAGAGAGAAAGAAATATTGTCGTTAGGCTTAAATTTTGATCTACCTCATTATAAACTAAATTTTTATAAATTTTTCTCTGGCTTTGAAAATCTTCTCATGAATATTAAGAATTGTGAGATCCGACCAAATTTCTCGTTTCATAACTTGGTAAAACAAGTGGAGAGCATCTCTTTTAAGAATTTTTATAATTTTAAACCCCATAAGGTGTTTTCTCCCCTCTTTAATAAGCAAGATTTTAAAATTCTTAATAATTTGAAAAAGGATAACTCTGTCATCATTACAAAACCGGATAAGGGTAAAGGAGTAGTGCTGATTGATTCAACAGTTTACATAAATAGAATGGAGACAATTTTGTCGGATACGTCTAAATTTAAAAGGGTAAAAGAGAATGTTCTGTCTAAATTACTAAAACTCGAAGATAAACTTAATAGGTGTTTGCGTAAATTAAAAAATAGTAATATTATTGCTGACAATACATACAATTTTTTATTTGCTTCTGGTTCTAATCCAGGAATTCTATATGGTTTACCTAAAGTCCACAAGCCAAATTTCCCACTAAGACCTATTCTTTCGGCATGTGGTACATTCAATTATAACTTAGCCAAATTCTTCGTTCCCTTGCTTTCAAAACTCACCTTTAATGATTATTCTATTAACAACTCGTTTGATTTTGCTAAAGAGATAAAAGAGATCAATCATGCCGATTCTCTTACTATGGCCAGTTTTGATGTCTCATCATTGTTTACTAATGTCCCGTTAAAAGAAACATTAAATATCATACTAAATAAGTTATTCACTACTGATAATACTCTTATTAATGGCCTCACTCAGACTCAATTTAAAAACCTTCTCGAAATAGTGTGTTTTGATAATCTTTTCTTATTTAATAGCAACCTTTACAGCCAAATTGATGGGGTAGCTATGGGTTCCCCGTTAAGCCCAACACTAGCAAATGCATTTCTTTGCCATTACGAAGAAATTTGGTTGAAAAATTGTCCTAGTAGTTTTAAACCCATATATTACAGAAGATACGTGGATGACACTTTCTTAATATTTAACCATCCTTCACACGTAAAACTTTTTCTTGATTATCTTAATAAACAACATTAGTAATTAAGTACACGTGTGAAAACGAAACAAATAATAGTTTACCTTTCCTGGATGTTTTAGTTAAACGGGCCCATAATAAGTTCCATACTTCACTATTTCGGAAACAAACTTTTACTGGCTTGGGAACCAATTATTTAAGTTGTATGTTTTATAAATATAAGATTAGTGCTATAGTAACATTATTAACAAGAAGTTACCGTATTTGTTCGGATTACTTTTCGTTAAACGAAGAATTTAAATTTTTAAAACAGTACTTTATTAACAATTACTACCCTTCTCATCTATTCGATAACCAATTAAAGAAATTTTTAAATAACACTTTTGATACTAAACTCCCCGTAACTACAGTACAAAAAGAAACCAGATATATTAAATTACCTTTTTATGGTTATTTATCATTGCGTATTCGAGGTGAATTGTCCAAACTACTCAAGTCTAGTTATCCCCAAATAAATTTTAGATTCGCCTTCGTCAACCCACTTAAATTATCAAATTTTTTAAAGTTCAAAGATGAATTCCCCAAAACTGTATGCCCCAATGTTGTTTACAAATACACGTGCGACAGCTGTAAGGCTGCGTATATTGGCAGCACTCAACTCCAACTGGAGGTGCGCCTTTCTCAACATTTGGGCTTGTCAGTCCGTACCAACCGTCCCCTCAGTAGCCCTCCACAATCCGCAATTAGAAACCACAGTGATGAAAACGACCATCCCCTTCACAAAACTCAGTTTGAAATTTTAACTAGATCCAATAACCTTACAGAACTCCGAATTTTAGAATCTTTGTACATCTATAGAAACAAACCCTCCCTTAATAATAATAGCTCATCCTACAAATTACGACTCTTTTGACAACCAACCGTGTTTCACAGATATACCCTTTCTAATCCTCTGACCACCTAGTGTTCCTTAGACTTTGCCAAGTATGGAGGTGGATGTAAACATTGTGTATTTACCTATTGAGGTAATTTAATTTTAGTTTTTATAGTGATGAAATTTAATTTAATTTTAGTTTTTATAGTGATGAAATTTAAATGTTTTTAATTTTGTATTGATGCAATTTTCATTTTGCTTTAAGGTTTTAATTTTAATGGTCTTAATATTGTATTGATGTAACTTTCACTTTTCAATTTTGTTTTAAGGTTTTAAGACTTAACTCACTGATGATGACAAAAGATTTGTCGAAACGTCTGATGTACAAATAAATGAAAATGTTTGCCGTTGTGTTGATCCTTCTTTTCATCTGTAAGCTCCGGTTCCCTAAGGAGAAGTCAATAGCTTTGATATTAACCCAGAGATATGGCCGATCGACATTGAACTATTACAGACAATGTGAAAGAGTCTATTTGAAACTGAACAAGGCTATCTGTGATGAGAGTTTCTTGTCTAAGTGCAAAAGTTATAATATTGTGCCTAATTTCCTTAGATTTAAACTTTATAATAAACGCCTCCATAACTCCAAACTATATAAATCATGGCTACATAAATTATTAAATTTGGAGCTTCAATCGAAAACTAAAACAGTGAGTTTTCTCAAGCTGAAATATAAAAATTCTCTGTTTGGTCTAAAATCTAGGGTGTCTTATATTGATTATCATTGTTTAGTTACTAAATTTCAAACTTGCTGTGATAAAACTGTCAACAGACATAAAAGGATACATGCTGCCAAATTGGAAAAATTGGGAATCACTCAGTCGTTTTTTAATAATCCAGATAATTTTATTTGTAATTTCTCTAATAAAGTTTTAAGTATTAGAGAGAAAGAAATATTGTCGTTAGGCTTAAATTTTGATCTACCTCATTATAAACTAAATTTTTATAAATTTTTCTCTGGCTTTGAAAATCTTCTCATGAATATTAAGAATTGTGAGATCCGACCAAATTTCTCGTTTCATAACTTGGTAAAACAAGTGGAGAGCATCTCTTTTAAGAATTTTTATAATTTTAAACCCCATAAGGTGTTTTCTCCCCTCTTTAATAAGCAAGATTTTAAAATTCTTAATAATTTGAAAAAGGATAACTCTGTCATCATTACAAAACCGGATAAGGGTAAAGGAGTAGTGCTGATTGATTCAACAGTTTACATAAATAGAATGGAGACAATTTTGTCGGATACGTCTAAATTTAAAAGGGTAAAAGAGAATGTTCTGTCTAAATTACTAAAACTCGAAGATAAACTTAATAGGTGTTTGCGTAAATTAAAAAATAGTAATATTATTGCTGACAATACATACAATTTTTTATTTGCTTCTGGTTCTAATCCAGGAATTCTATATGGTTTACCTAAAGTCCACAAGCCAAATTTCCCACTAAGACCTATTCTTTCGGCATGTGGTACATTCAATTATAACTTAGCCAAATTCTTCGTTCCCTTGCTTTCAAAACTCACCTTTAATGATTATTCTATTAACAACTCGTTTGATTTTGCTAAAGAGATAAAAGAGATCAATCATGCCGATTCTCTTACTATGGCCAGTTTTGATGTCTCATCATTGTTTACTAATGTCCCGTTAAAAGAAACATTAAATATCATACTAAATAAGTTATTCACTACTGATAATACTCTTATTAATGGCCTCACTCAGACTCAATTTAAAAACCTTCTCGAAATAGTGTGTTTTGATAATCTTTTCTTATTTAATAGCAACCTTTACAGCCAAATTGATGGGGTAGCTATGGGTTCCCCGTTAAGCCCAACACTAGCAAATGCATTTCTTTGCCATTACGAAGAAATTTGGTTGAAAAATTGTCCTAGTAGTTTTAAACCCATATATTACAGAAGATACGTGGATGACACTTTCTTAATATTTAACCATCCTTCACACGTAAAACTTTTTCTTGATTATCTTAATAAACAACATAGTAATATTAAGTACACGTGTGAAAACGAAACAAATAATAGTTTACCTTTCCTGGATGTTTTAGTTAAACGGGCCCATAATAAGTTCCATACTTCACTATTTCGGAAACAAACTTTTACTGGCTTGGGAACCAATTATTTAAGTTGTATGTTTTATAAATATAAGATTAGTGCTATAGTAACATTATTAACAAGAAGTTACCGTATTTGTTCGGATTACTTTTCGTTAAACGAAGAATTTAAATTTTTAAAACAGTACTTTATTAACAATTACTACCCTTCTCATCTATTCGATAACCAATTAAAGAAATTTTTAAATAACACTTTTGATACTAAACTCCCCGTAACTACAGTACAAAAAGAAACCAGATATATTAAATTACCTTTTTATGGTTATTTATCATTGCGTATTCGAGGTGAATTGTCCAAACTACTCAAGTCTATTATCCCCAAATAAATTTTAGATTCGCCTTCGTCAACCCACTTAAATTATCAAATTTTTTAAAGTTCAAAGATGAATTCCCCAAAACTGTATGCCCCAATGTTGTTTACAAATACACGTGCGACAGCTGTAAGGCTGCGTATATTGGCAGCACTCAACTCCAACTGGAGGTGCGCCTTTCTCAACATTTGGGCTTGTCAGTCCGTACCAACCGTCCCCTCAGTAGCCCTCCACAATCCGCAATTAGAAACCACAGTGATGAAAACGACCATCCCCTTCACAAAACTCAGTTTGAAATTTTAACTAGATCCAATAACCTTACAGAACTCCGAATTTTAGAATCTTTGTACATCTATAGAAACAAACCCTCCCTTAATAATAATAGCTCATCCTACAAATTACGACTCTTTTGACAACCAACCGTGTTTCACAGATATACCCTTTCTAATCCTCTGACCACCTAGTGTTCCCTTAGACTTTGCCAAGTATGGAGGTGGATGTAAACATTGTGTATTTACCTATTGAGGTAATTTAATTTTAGTTTTTATAGTGATGAAATTTAATTTAATTTTAGTTTTTATAGTGATGAAATTTAAATGTTTTTAATTTTGTATTGATGCAATTTTCATTTTGCTTTAAGGTTTTAATTTTAATGGTCTTAATATTGTATTGATGTAACTTTCACTTTTCAATTTTGTTTTAAGGTTTTAAGACTTAACTCACTGATGATGACAAAAGATTTGTCGAAACGTCTGATGTACAAATAAATGAAAATGTTTGCCGTTGTGTTGATCCTTCTTTTCATCTGTAAGCTCCGGTTCCCTAAGGAGAAGTCAATAGCTTTGATATTAACCCAGAGATATGGCCGATCGACATTGAACTATTACAGACAATGTGAAAGAGTCTATTTGAAACTGAACAAGGCTATCTGTGATGAGAGTTTCTTGTCTAAGTGCAAAAGTTATAATATTGTGCCTAATTTCCTTAGATTTAAACTTTATAATAAACGCCTCCATAACTCCAAACTATATAAATCATGGCTACATAAATTATTAAATTTGGAGCTTCAATCGAAAACTAAAACAGTGAGTTTTCTCAAGCTGAAATATAAAAATTCTCTGTTTGGTCTAAAATCTAGGGTGTCTTATATTGATTATCATTGTTTAGTTACTAAATTTCAAACTTGCTGTGATAAAACTGTCAACAGACATAAAAGGATACATGCTGCCAAATTGGAAAAATTGGGAATCACTCAGTCGTTTTTTAATAATCCAGATAATTTTATTTGTAATTTCTCTAATAAAGTTTTAAGTATTAGAGAGAAAGAAATATTGTCGTTAGGCTTAAATTTTGATCTACCTCATTATAAACTAAATTTTTATAAATTTTTCTCTGGCTTTGAAAATCTTCTCATGAATATTAAGAATTGTGAGATCCGACCAAATTTCTCGTTTCATAACTTGGTAAAACAAGTGGAGAGCATCTCTTTTAAGAATTTTTATAATTTTAAACCCCATAAGGTGTTTTCTCCCCTCTTTAATAAGCAAGATTTTAAAATTCTTAATAATTTGAAAAAGGATAACTCTGTCATCATTACAAAACCGGATAAGGGTAAAGGAGTAGTGCTGATTGATTCAACAGTTTACATAAATAGAATGGAGACAATTTTGTCGGATACGTCTAAATTTAAAAGGGTAAAAGAGAATGTTCTGTCTAAATTACTAAAACTCGAAGATAAACTTAATAGGTGTTTGCGTAAATTAAAAAATAGTAATATTATTGCTGACAATACATACAATTTTTTATTTGCTTCTGGTTCTAATCCAGGAATTCTATATGGTTTACCTAAAGTCCACAAGCCAAATTTCCCACTAAGACCTATTCTTTCGGCATGTGGTACATTCAATTATAACTTAGCCAAATTCTTCGTTCCCTTGCTTTCAAAACTCACCTTTAATGATTATTCTATTAACAACTCGTTTGATTTTGCTAAAGAGATAAAAGAGATCAATCATGCCGATTCTCTTACTATGGCCAGTTTTGATGTCTCATCATTGTTTACTAATGTCCCGTTAAAAGAAACATTAAATATCATACTAAATAAGTTATTCACTACTGATAATACTCTTATTAATGGCCTCACTCAGACTCAATTTAAAAACCTTCTCGAAATAGTGTGTTTTGATAATCTTTTCTTATTTAATAGCAACCTTTACAGCCAAATTGATGGGGTAGCTATGGGTTCCCCGTTAAGCCCAACACTAGCAAATGCATTTCTTTGCCATTACGAAGAAATTTGGTTGAAAAATTGTCCTAGTAGTTTTAAACCCATATATTACAGAAGATACGTGGATGACACTTTCTTAATATTTAACCATCCTTCACACGTAAAACTTTTTCTTGATTATCTTAATAAACAACATAGTAATATTAAGTACACGTGTGAAAACGAAACAAATAATAGTTTACCTTTCCTGGATGTTTTAGTTAAACGGGCCCATAATAAGTTCCATACTTCACTATTTCGGAAACAAACTTTTACTGGCTTGGGAACCAATTATTTAAGTTGTATGTTTTATAAATATAAGATTAGTGCTATAGTAACATTATTAACAAGAAGTTACCGTATTTGTTCGGATTACTTTTCGTTAAACGAAGAATTTAAATTTTTAAAACAGTACTTTATTAACAATTACTACCCTTCTCATCTATTCGATAACCAATTAAAGAAATTTTTAAATAACACTTTTGATACTAAACTCCCCGTAACTACAGTACAAAAAGAAACCAGATATATTAAATTACCTTTTTATGGTTATTTATCATTGCGTATTCGAGGTGAATTGTCCAAACTACTCAAGTCTAGTTATCCCCAAATAAATTTTAGATTCGCCTTCGTCAACCCACTTAAATTATCAAATTTTTTAAAGTTCAAAGATGAATTCCCCAAAACTGTATGCCCCAATGTTGTTTACAAATACACGTGCGACAGCTGTAAGGCTGCGTATATTGGCAGCACTCAACTCCAACTGGAGGTGCGCCTTTCTCAACATTTGGGCTTGTCAGTCCGTACCAACCGTCCCCTCAGTAGCCCTCCACAATCCGCAATTAGAAACCACAGTGATGAAAACGACCATCCCCTTCACAAAACTCAGTTTGAAATTTTAACTAGATCCAATAACCTTACAGAACTCCGAATTTTAGAATCTTTGTACATCTATAGAAACAAACCCTCCCTTAATAATAATAGCTCATCCTACAAATTACGACTCTTTTGACAACCAACCGTGTTTCACAGATATACCCTTCTAATCCTCTGACCACCTAGTGTTCACTTAGACTTTGCCAAGTATGGAGGTGGATGTAAACATTGTGTATTTACCTATTGAGGTAATTTAATTTTAGTTTTTATAGTGATGAAATTTAATTTAATTTTAGTTTTTATAGTGATGAAATTTAAATGTTTTAATTTTGTATTGATGCAATTTTCATTTTGCTTTAAGGTTTTAATTTTAATGGTCTTAATATTGTATTGATGTAACTTTCACTTTTCAATTTTGTTTTAAGGTTTTAAGACTTAACTCACTGATGATGACAAAAGATTTGTCGAAACGTCTGATGTACAAATAAATGAAAATGTTTGCCGTTGTGTTGATCCTTCTTTTCATCTGTAAGCTCCGGTTCCCTAAGGAGAAGTCAATAGCTTTGATATTAACCCAGAGATATGGCCGATCGACATTGAACTATTACAGACAATGTGAAAGAGTCTATTTGAAACTGAACAAGGCTATCTGTGATGAGAGTTTCTTGTCTAAGTGCAAAAGTTATAATATTGTGCCTAATTTCCTTAGATTTAAACTTTATAATAAACGCCTCCATAACTCCAAACTATATAAATCATGGCTACATAAATTATTAAATTTGGAGCTTCAATCGAAAACTAAAACAGTGAGTTTTCTCAAGCTGAAATATAAAAATTCTCTGTTTGGTCTAAAATCTAGGGTGTCTTATATTGATTATCATTGTTTAGTTACTAAATTTCAAACTTGCTGTGATAAAACTGTCAACAGACATAAAAGGATACATGCTGCCAAATTGGAAAAATTGGGAATCACTCAGTCGTTTTTTAATAATCCAGATAATTTTATTTGTAATTTCTCTAATAAAGTTTTAAGTATTAGAGAGAAAGAAATATTGTCGTTAGGCTTAAATTTTGATCTACCTCATTATAAACTAAATTTTTATAAATTTTTCTCTGGCTTTGAAAATCTTCTCATGAATATTAAGAATTGTGAGATCCGACCAAATTTCTCGTTTCATAACTTGGTAAAACAAGTGGAGAGCATCTCTTTTAAGAATTTTTATAATTTTAAACCCCATAAGGTGTTTTCTCCCCTCTTTAATAAGCAAGATTTTAAAATTCTTAATAATTTGAAAAAGGATAACTCTGTCATCATTACAAAACCGGATAAGGGTAAAGGAGTAGTGCTGATTGATTCAACAGTTTACATAAATAGAATGGAGACAATTTTGTCGGATACGTCTAAATTTAAAAGGGTAAAAGAGAATGTTCTGTCTAAATTACTAAAACTCGAAGATAAACTTAATAGGTGTTTGCGTAAATTAAAAATAGTAATATTATTGCTGACAATACATACAATTTTTTATTTGCTTCTGGTTCTAATCCAGGAATTCTATATGGTTTACCTAAAGTCCACAAGCCAAATTTCCCACTAAGACCTATTCTTTCGGCATGTGGTACATTCAATTATAACTTAGCCAAATTCTTCGTTCCCTTGCTTTCAAAACTCACCTTTAATGATTATTCTATTAACAACTCGTTTGATTTTGCTAAAGAGATAAAAGAGATCAATCATGCCGATTCTCTTACTATGGCCAGTTTTGATGTCTCATCATTGTTTACTAATGTCCCGTTAAAAGAAACATTAAATATCATACTAAATAAGTTATTCACTACTGATAATACTCTTATTAATGGCCTCACTCAGACTCAATTTAAAAACCTTCTCGAAATAGTGTGTTTTGATAATCTTTTCTTATTTAATAGCAACCTTTACAGCCAAATTGATGGGGTAGCTATGGGTTCCCCGTTAAGCCCAACACTAGCAAATGCATTTCTTTGCCATTACGAAGAAATTTGGTTGAAAAATTGTCCTAGTAGTTTTAAACCCATATATTACAGAAGATACGTGGATGACACTTTCTTAATATTTAACCATCCTTCACACGTAAAACTTTTTCTTGATTATCTTAATAAACAACATAGTAATATTAAGTACACGTGTGAAAACGAAACAAATAATAGTTTACCTTTCCTGGATGTTTTAGTTAAACGGGCCCATAATAAGTTCCATACTTCACTATTTCGGAAACAAACTTTTACTGGCTTGGGAACCAATTATTTAAGTTGTATGTTTTATAAATATAAGATTAGTGCTATAGTAACATTATTAACAAGAAGTTACCGTATTTGTTCGGATTACTTTTCGTTAAACGAAGAATTTAAATTTTTAAAACAGTACTTTATTAACAATTACTACCCTTCTCATCTATTCGATAACCAATTAAAGAAATTTTTAAATAACACTTTTGATACTAAACTCCCCGTAACTACAGTACAAAAAGAAACCAGATATATTAAATTACCTTTTTATGGTTATTTATCATTGCGTATTCGAGGTGAATTGTCCAAACTACTCAAGTCTAGTTATCCCCAAATAAATTTTAGATTCGCCTTCGTCAACCCACTTAAATTATCAAATTTTTTAAAGTTCAAAGATGAATTCCCCAAAACTGTATGCCCCAATGTTGTTTACAAATACACGTGCGACAGCTGTAAGGCTGCGTATATTGGCAGCACTCAACTCCAACTGGAGGTGCGCCTTTCTCAACATTTGGGCTTGTCAGTCCGTACCAACCGTCCCCTCAGTAGCCCTCCACAATCCGCAATTAGAAACCACAGTGATGAAAACGACCATCCCCTTCACAAAACTCAGTTTGAAATTTTAACTAGATCCAATAACCTTACAGAACTCCGAATTTTAGAATCTTTGTACATCTATAGAAACAAACCCTCCCTTAATAATAATAGCTCATCCTACAAATTACGACTCTTTTGACAACCAACCGTGTTTCACAGATATACCCTTCCTAATCCTCTGACCACCTAGTGTTCACTTAGACTTTGCCAAGTATGGAGGTGGATGTAAACATTGTGTATTTACCTATTGAGGTAATTTAATTTTAGTTTTTATAGTGATGAAATTTAATTTAATTTTAGTTTTTATAGTGATGAAATTTAAATGTTTTTAATTTTGTATTGATGCAATTTTCATTTTGCTTTAAGGTTTTAATTTTAATGGTCTTAATATTGTATTGATGTAACTTTCACTTTTCAATTTTGTTTTAAGGTTTTAAGACTTAACTCACTGATGATGACAAAAGATTTGTCGAAACGTCTGATGTACAAATAAATGAAAATGTTTGCCGTTGTGTTGATCCTTCTTTTCATCTGTAAGCTCCGGTTCCCTAAGGAGAAGTCAATAGCTTTGATATTAACCCAGAGATATGGCCGATCGACATTGAACTATTACAGACAATGTGAAAGAGTCTATTTGAAACTGAACAAGGCTATCTGTGATGAGAGTTTCTTGTCTAAGTGCAAAAGTTATAATATTGTGCCTAATTTCCTTAGATTTAAACTTTATAATAAACGCCTCCATAACTCCAAACTATATAAATCATGGCTACATAAATTATTAAATTTGGAGCTTCAATCGAAAACTAAAACAGTGAGTTTTCTCAAGCTGAAATATAAAAATTCTCTGTTTGGTCTAAAATCTAGGGTGTCTTATATTGATTATCATTGTTTAGTTACTAAATTTCAAACTTGCTGTGATAAAACTGTCAACAGACATAAAAGGATACATGCTGCCAAATTGGAAAAATTGGGAATCACTCAGTCGTTTTTTAATAATCCAGATAATTTTATTTGTAATTTCTCTAATAAAGTTTTAAGTATTAGAGAGAAAGAAATATTGTCGTTAGGCTTAAATTTTGATCTACCTCATTATAAACTAAATTTTTATAAATTTTTCTCTGGCTTTGAAAATCTTCTCATGAATATTAAGAATTGTGAGATCCGACCAAATTTCTCGTTTCATAACTTGGTAAAACAAGTGGAGAGCATCTCTTTTAAGAATTTTTATAATTTTAAACCCCATAAGGTGTTTTCTCCCCTCTTTAATAAGCAAGATTTTAAAATTCTTAATAATTTGAAAAAGGATAACTCTGTCATCATTACAAAACCGGATAAGGGTAAAGGAGTAGTGCTGATTGATTCAACAGTTTACATAAATAGAATGGAGACAATTTTGTCGGATACGTCTAAATTTAAAAGGGTAAAAGAGAATGTTCTGTCTAAATTACTAAAACTCGAAGATAAACTTAATAGGTGTTTGCGTAAATTAAAAAATAGTAATATTATTGCTGACAATACATACAATTTTTTATTTGCTTCTGGTTCTAATCCAGGAATTCTATATGGTTTACCTAAAGTCCACAAGCCAAATTTCCCACTAAGACCTATTCTTTCGGCATGTGGTACATTCAATTATAACTTAGCCAAATTCTTCGTTCCCTTGCTTTCAAAACTCACCTTTAATGATTATTCTATTAACAACTCGTTTGATTTTGCTAAAGAGATAAAAGAGATCAATCATGCCGATTCTCTTACTATGGCCAGTTTTGATGTCTCATCATTGTTTACTAATGTCCCGTTAAAAGAAACATTAAATATCATACTAAATAAGTTATTCACTACTGATAATACTCTTATTAATGGCCTCACTCAGACTCAATTTAAAAACCTTCTCGAAATAGTGTGTTTTGATAATCTTTTCTTATTTAATAGCAACCTTTACAGCCAAATTGATGGGGTAGCTATGGGTTCCCCGTTAAGCCCAACACTAGCAAATGCATTTCTTTGCCATTACGAAGAAATTTGGTTGAAAAATTGTCCTAGTAGTTTTAAACCCATATATTACAGAAGATACGTGGATGACACTTTCTTAATATTTAACCATCCTTCACACGTAAAACTTTTTCTTGATTATCTTAATAAACAACATAGTAATATTAAGTACACGTGTGAAAACGAAACAAATAATAGTTTACCTTTCCTGGATGTTTTAGTTAAACGGGCCCATAATAAGTTCCATACTTCACTATTTCGGAAACAAACTTTTACTGGCTTGGGAACCAATTATTTAAGTTGTATGTTTTATAAATATAAGATTAGTGCTATAGTAACATTATTACAAGAAGTTACCGTATTTGTTCGGATTACTTTTCGTTAAACGAAGAATTTAAATTTTTAAAACAGTACTTTATTAACAATTACTACCCTTCTCATCTATTCGATAACCAATTAAAGAAATTTTTAAATAACACTTTTGATACTAAACTCCCCGTAACTACAGTACAAAAAGAAACCAGATATATTAAATTACCTTTTTATGGTTATTTATCATTGCGTATTCGAGGTGAATTGTCCAAACTACTCAAGTCTAGTTATCCCCAAATAAATTTTAGATTCGCCTTCGTCAACCCACTTAAATTATCAAATTTTTTAAAGTTCAAAGATGAATTCCCCAAAACTGTATGCCCCAATGTTGTTTACAAATACACGTGCGACAGCTGTAAGGCTGCGTATATTGGCAGCACTCAACTCCAACTGGAGGTGCGCCTTTCTCAACATTTGGGCTTGTCAGTCCGTACCAACCGTCCCCTCAGTAGCCCTCCACAATCCGCAATTAGAAACCACAGTGATGAAAACGACCATCCCCTTCACAAAACTCAGTTTGAAATTTTAACTAGATCCAATAACCTTACAGAACTCCGAATTTTAGAATCTTTGTACATCTATAGAAACAAACCCTCCCTTAATAATAATAGCTCATCCTACAAATTACGACTCTTTTGACAACCAACCGTGTTTCACAGATATACCCTTCCTAATCCTCTGACCACCTAGTGTTCACTTAGACTTTGCCAAGTATGGAGGTGGATGTAAACATTGTGTATTTACCTATTGAGGTAATTTAATTTTAGTTTTTATAGTGATGAAATTTAATTTAATTTTAGTTTTTATAGTGATGAAATTTAAATGTTTTTAATTTTGTATTGATGCAATTTTCATTTTGCTTTAAGGTTTTAATTTTAATGGTCTTAATATTGTATTGATGTAACTTTCACTTTTCAATTTTGTTTTAAGGTTTTAAGACTTAACTCACTGATGATGACAAAAGATTTGTCGAAACGTCTGATGTACAAATAAATGAAAATGTTTGCCGTTGTGTTGATCCTTCTTTTCATCTGTAAGCTCCGGTTCCCTAAGGAGAAGTCAATAGCTTTGATATATATATATATATATATATATATATATGTATGTATGTATGTATGTATGTATGTATATATATATGTATGTATGTATATATATATGTGTATGTATATATATATATATATGTATATACACATATATATATATGTATATACACATTATATATGTATATACACATATATATGTATATACACATATATATATACGTACATACACATATATATATGTATATACACATATATATATGTATATACACATATATATATGTATACACACATATATATATGTATACACACATATGTATATGTATACAGACTATATATATGTATACACACTAGGGTGACACTTATTTTCGAAAATTTGAATTTTTATCGGGACGGGCGCGTTTCTGGTTCCATTTTGTCAAAAAATATCGTGTGTAAAATATTTTTGAAATAAAACAATATTTAGAACTGCCTCAATACGGTCAAAATTTGTATATTTTCTCGAAAAGTAGAAATTTTAGATCATGATGTTCTATGCCTCTAGCAAATAAAATATCACTTCTAGTTTGTTCAAGCTACTAATCTTGACCTAAAACATATAACTGGACTTCATACTTTCAACTCTAGGTCCCCCTCAACTCGAGTATTAGCCCCTCAAGGGGGGGGGGGTATCATGGGCGCCCATCTCCCTCTCATTGTTGCCTACTTTGCAGAGGTCACGGTGGACTTGCGGGCGGTTGGGAAGTCACAGCGGTGCTTCTCGACCACTTGTAAGAGGAACTGCCTTTGGTCTTCACTCTTGGTAAGGGCCAGGTTGAAAGACTGCATCAACGCCACCCCGCGCTCCGCGAAGTCATTGACAACTTGAAGGGCCTGGACTCGGCGGGATGCGGCGATGAAGGCTGGGTCCGTCCGCCACTCCTCCGGATCCTTGAGCAGGAAGGCGGTGCTGATGTCCAGAACCTTGAAGAACTCCTTTGATGTAGTCGTTGTGAACTTGGCCAATGTATTGTTGGCGATTGAGGCGGTGGACAGGTCCACATTGATACGCCGCGGGGGATCCTCCGATCCTTCCTCTTCTTCCATTGCTTTAATCATCTCCCGCTTTGTCGCCAAGTCGATACCCTCGTCGAAGATGGCCAGGGTGACGAGGCGCTCGCTCAAGTACCATAGGTGCCTGGCGAAGACTGTCGCCGTCGCCTTGGCCACCGTTGAGTCCGGATAATAGACGAGGGCCTTGAGCAGCGCGAGGTCCGCGGCTGGGGCCGTTGCCGGGAGCGGCGCTTTGTACCAGGCCGTCACGTAGATGGACACGGCGAAGATGGTGAATCGCCGGATTCCAGCCGCTTCGCCTGACGACATCTGAAACTGTTCCCGGAACAGGAACAGTTTGATGGCATAGATGACTTTTGCCATCCAGCGCGCGCGATGGAAGGCGCCGGGACGAGCGAACCGGGCACCCCGCTTGTTCGGACCGCCCAGCACAATTACAGAGAGCTCCAGAAGTTCCCTGTAGTCATCACGTGGATGTTGACCGTCGAGGAGGCGGCTGAATTCGATCAGCAGGTCGTCGCGGGCGTCCTTCAGGTGCTGCGGCATGGTTCCATCCTCGAAGGGCTTCGCTTTGGTTTGATCGATGAAGTCCCACTGGGCTGCGAATCGTTTGAACAGGAGGATGTCAGGACCAGTAGAGGGACCGAGGCACGCCGTGAATGCCTTCTCGCACACCAGTTCGTGGATGTGGTGGCGGCAAGCCAAATGAAGCACTGTCTTCTCGAGTTTCTGCTCAATGATATAGCAAGCTCCTCCTGAGAGTCCTGTGTTTGAGGCGGTGGTGTCAAAAGAGGGCACAGATCCGTCCCTTGATGTCCCAATCCTCGAGGGCAGAGAGGACGGCTTCCGCCATGGCGCGGCCGGTGCCGTCGGGGAGGCTGGGCACAGCCAGAAGCTTGTCGACGTTCTCCCCAGACACCAGAACTGGAAGGCGATCTTCAGCAGGGCCTCCGTCAGCCGCTGGTACGATTTTCCCGTCCCAGTGAACGGTCAGCGGCACAGTAGGATGGAAGGCTGCCTTCATTTCCGCTGCTGCCATAGCACGGAACTTTGCTCGGTCGCGGCGGGAGGATTCGCGGTTCAAGACCAGCTTCTCAGGGTCGTGGCCCAAGCTCCTCGCAGCCGCCGACAGCAAAAAAACACCTTCTCAGTCGGTAAGTTTCGTCCGATCCATCGCTGCGGAGAGATCAGGGGTGATCATCTTTTTCGACGCGCGGAATCGCTTGGGTGGTAAAGGGGTCGTAGATGCTTCTGCATTCGACGTGGACGGGCCCGGGAGAGAGAGCTCTTCCTCTTCTTCTCGGCGACGACGCCGTGTCGGTGACCGAGTCGGGCTGCTTGCACCTGAGCTGGAGCTCGATGCCAGTTCGACGAGTTCTTCTCGGCTCTCTCTGTTCGCCCTTTCATCATCTTGCCGGCGGCTCCTTTCCGCTTCCTGTCTCCTCGCACGCTCCTTCTCAGTGTGCAGCGTCATGTCACGTGTGGAGGAGATGCGGCCGCGCCGCACCTCGGCCCTTTGTCCCGTCAGGAACTCCCTGTCCTCTTCGATTGTGATCATCGACATCGCCTGTTCGTGTGCGATGTCGAAGAGGCGGTCAAGGGATGAGAGGAACTCGGCCTCGTTCCTGATTTGGGTCACAGTGCGCCGTTTCGAGTTCTTGTTCAGAGCCGCCACTTCTCGTACATTCGGAGAACCTTGTCCCTTGCGCGTTGGTCTTTCTGCGTAGGAATACGGGACCGCTCCCAGAATTCCTTGACTGCGGTCACTGTCTCAGCGGCTGCTTCCTTGATCGGCTTCTTGACGTCAAGGTGAAGGTGGAAAAAGTACTGAAGCGCCTGCTTTCCCGTAGGCAGCATGCTTCCTGTGATGCTGTGGTCCACGGTCCCCAGGAGATAGACTGCTGTTTTAGATCTTGTTGCCGAAGCCATCACGTCGTTTCAGAACTCACTGAAAAAGAGAATGAAACACTGTTAGTGTTGGCAAAACTCGTCCCAACCCATTTTCTACTTAGAATAACATGTTCTTTCGCCTGTATCAATATTTGGATAAACTCGTGTTACACCTGTATAATACCTCATTTTAGTCTTCTGTACACCAGTGCGGAAGACTAAACCAACGACTCTGACCGTCCGTCTGTCTGTCTGTTATCATTTTTCAACTCAGAAACTACAGCAGCTATCGAAACGAAAACTGACATGATAACAGAACGCCATGAGTACTTTTCGACAAAAAGTATAAACTTTGACCTCGTTGAGGCAGTTCTAATTATTATTTTATTTCAAAAATATTCTACACACAATGTTTTTAGACGGAATGACACCAGAAATGCGCCCGTCCTGATAGAAATTCCCAAAAAATGAAAAACACCCCAAATAAGTGGCACCCTAATACACACATATATATATATATGTATACAAAATATATATATATATGTATACACACACATATATATATATATGTATACACACACATATATATGTATGTACACACACACACACACACATAAATATAAATGTAAAAATGAACAATGAATAAACAATATTCATTTTTACATAAGAACCAAAATAGCTTAACGCGAGTTTGGATAAAAAATTTATTTGTAGCTTTCTATTTTCGTTGTGTCACAACCCTACGATCTACCATTTCTATGGTTTAGTCGTATCCATTTTCCATTTTTCATTTGTTATAGAATTTATTATAATTAATTATGGTTGTCTTGCATCTCACCCTCGTCCCTAGATTATGCATACACATTGCATATAACAGGATTGGAACCCGTAGTTGTACTTCTTAGTCATTAATACCCACTCTTTGTCTCTAATTCGTTCTTGTAAATCTTCCTAATAATGATTTGTACTATACGTACAAATTCAATAACTATGACTTCACATTTCCCGTCATTAATTTCCCTTCATCATATCTCTAGCATGCAATGTATGGTAAATTCTTTAATAATAATGTTGTGGTGTTATGTAGTATAAATATTATTATTCAACCATATTCATCTATACGTCCATATCTTATCTTGACCATTATCCTATGTCAATTTTATTAAATATTCATTTTTACTCGTATCAGTCTATGAAACGCAAAACTTTATGCATTCGTTCGAAAACGCACAAATACGTTCTCTTATTATTTTTTTATTTTTATTTTTAATTATATCACCTCCCGCAATGAACTCGAAAATGCTGAGGTAAGTGATCAAATTCTGCTAACTACGGCAGAAGCGAACGCTTCTAAGATAACTATTTCCTCTCGCTCTGATTCAAATTTATAACATATTATAACATAATATAACATATTATGTTGTATACAAATCCATGCCGTATGTGCCCATGTACTTTGTATTATATTTCTAACATCTTAATTGTCTATTAATATGAAACACTATAAAAAACAAAACAAAGTTATAGTAACTGTTTAATTATAATTAACTGTAATACTTTAATTTAATATAATGTAATGTACTTTAATGAAACTGTACTTAATGATGTAATGTCTAAATGACGTAGTCAATGTACTTTAATGGAAATGTAGTTAACGATAATAAATTAATTAATTGGAAATTATAATCATAGTTATAGCAGACCAAAATTACAATGTACTCAATGTCCGACCCGACATTATGTCGCCATAAGGAATGTAGACCAGGCGATCTGTTATTATATTTTTTTATTATTATTTTTCTGTTGGGATAAATTTTGATGTGCTTTCTACTTTGCCAAATAATTGATGACTTTTTCTTTTTAAAAATTTCTTAATCATTTTTAGATTTAGCTTAATAATGAATCCTGAGTAACTTTTGCCATGTCATGTTTTGTATACATTCTCTCTTCGGTATAAAAGATGAAGTCATGTCTTGCCTAAGCATTTAATTGTAAATTTTAAACCTTTAATTTTTACTCATATGCATATTTTAGTGTAAAGATGCATAGTTCAATTTCCACTTTTAGTTAACTTGGCAGATCATGATAACATCAGATCTGAAAATACGCAATTTAAGATAAAAATATGGCTTCATCTTCAAATATCTTGTTTATTCGTTTAAACCTTACCACAGCGAAAAGATTTACTTTATTTTCAAATATTGTGCAAAAATAATACAGCCTCTTCAACATTTAATAATGATGATGTTAGTAGAATCGGGGTATATAAACCCCACAAATTTCTTCCATGTTTATTCTGATTCCAACTACGAGGCTGAGCATTACCTGTAACAGTTTAGGAGTAAAACAGTAAGAAAAAGTCTTTATCTTCTCCTTCGAGCCGTGCTCTCTTCAGAAAACTTAGTAATTAGAATCTCCCGATAAGTTACAAGAAGAATCGGGGAGAAACCTCAAAGAATTTAATAAGCCTCTCAGAATCCTCCGAGCCACTAAAGAAGAACTCTGAGAGTAGTATAGAAGAAAATACTGGAAGTAACAGATCCGTTGCTGCCTCCTAACCAGAACCCCCGTCGACTTCGAACCAACCCAGGGCCATAGACGGAGGGGTTATCAGTCTGGCGACCCTGCCAGGATAAAAATCAAGACGATCCAAGCACATAGAAGATATTGGCATAAGAGTCTGGCGACCCTGCATCAGGATAAAAATCAAGACGACCCAAGCACATAGAAGATATTGGCATAACAGTCTGGCGAGTCTGTAGCCAAGAGTTTAACAAGTGGCGACCCACCATTTGACCGGCGTGTCACGACTTCTTGTTCGTAACATCCACCCTTGAACCGGTGTGTCACGACTCCAAGTTCTCCACGCCTAGTTTTCATCCAAGAAGAAGTAGCCAGCAAGACGTATTCAGGACACGTCTCAAGGATTTCGCCGTAGAAATTTTGTTAAGTACAGTTTGTTTTTTTAAGTAATTTATAAACACTTGAAAAGTCAGTATTATTAACAGTTAATAATGAGTATCAAGTCAGAATTTACAAGAAACACAGTGAACATTCCATACACCAGTGATACATTTTTTTGAGTGAAACAGTTAATTGTCACAGAGTTATTTTTCTATTATAGTCAGTATAGAATAATTTTATTTTATGTACCAAACATAATAGAACCGTACCTTCGCGTACATTCGAGTGAAATGTTGTTTACATTTTTTATTTTTTGTTTACAATTTTTTTCAAATTATTGAATTGATTTGACTTGCAAATTAAGAAAGAGAGAGTTTACAGAGAGTTTATAGAGTTATAGAGATACTTGTAAACAGTTTCAAGTTCCAGTTTCAGTTTTCAGTTTCAAGATACTTGATAGAGTTCAAGTTAGACAGTTTCAGTTTCAAGATACTTGATAGAGTTCAAGTTAGACAGTTTCAGTTTCAAGATACTTGATAAGAGTTCAAGTCAAAAGGTTGCATCCAAGAGGGACAACCGCCCCAGAGATTTATAGAAATACTTGATAAGAGTTCAAGTCAATAGGTTGCATCCAAGAGGGACAACCACCCCAGAGATTACAGAAGTACTTGAAGTCAGTTTTGAAGTCCGTTTCAAGTTTCAGTTTCAAGTCAGTTGCAAGTCAGTTCCAATTTCAAGTCTCAGTCAGTTTTCAAGTTTCAAGTCTCAGTCAGTTTTCAAGTTTCAAGTCTCAGTCAGTTTTCAAGTTTCAAGTCTCAGTCAGTTTTCAAGTTTCAAGTCCTCAGTCAGTTTTCAAGTTTCAAGTCCCAAGTCAGTTTTCAAGTCCCAAGTCAGTTTTCAAGTCCCAAGTCAGTTTTCAAGTCCCAAGTCAGTTTTCAAGTCCCAAGTCAGTTTTCAAGTCCCAAGTCAGTTTTCAAGTCCCAAGTCATTTCAATGCAGTCAATTGAATTCAACTTTTTCTTTGTAGTTTAAGAAAATGTAATTTAAGTAAATGTAATTTAAGAATTTAATTCAACCTTTTTTTTGTTGTTTAAGAGAATTTAATTCAACCTTTTTTTTGTTGTAAAAGAGAATTAAATTCAACCTGAATTGACCGGTTTGCGTCTTTAGTTTAACCTTTTTTTTTTGTTTGTAAGAAGGAAATCGACCGATTTGTCTTTTCTTTTCATGCCATTGTTGCGTATATAAATATATAGGTAAAAACGACATATTTTATTGTTTGCAACCAAAACCGTTTTTACAAATGTTTGTAACGAGTTTTATAATTATTTTGATTATATGACGACAGAAATAGTGTAATAATTAATCGATCATGTACCTAATTTATCCTGCTCTGTACGGTCGGGAAATTTACCCGTATGACCGCACATACCCTAAATTTCAGTTGTGTTTGTTCTTTTTTGTCACTTAATTTTAATAAAACTTCTACACAATGAAACATATGTATTTATCTATATGCAAACAAGTTTTCCGACTAAAATATAAAATAATTCAAATTCTATCAACATTTAACGAAAGAGTATGATTTTTCTACTTAACACGCAAAAATTATTAAACCTTTTTAATATTTTTTTTTATTAAATAAAAATAATTTTTAATGTAAAATTTACCTGAAATTATTAAAAAGAAAAGGATTGTTCGAAATGCTTTCCTTCCATTTCAATAACTTTTTTTATTCTTGGCCGAAATTCATCTATGGCTCGATTTACTTTTATTTTTAAGAATATTATAAAATTATGTTTAGCTCATTAAAATGCATAGTTGATTTCTATTTTTAATTTGTATTTTTCATTTCTTTGTTCAATTAATCGTGAGTAATTGTCCTTAAATTTAGAATTTTATAATAATCGACCTTGAGCTTAATGGATTTTATAATAAAAATAATCTATATTATAATAAGAGAGCTGTCCGTCCGTCCGTCCGTCCGTCCGTCCGTCCGTCCGTCCGTCACACTTTCAGAAATTGTGAGAAAAAATTGTGAGAAAAAATTCAGAAATTGTATTACGGGCGGCAATGTGAAGCTCAAGATTTTCATGACTGTGTTCTTTTCTGTAGTTTAGCCTGTCTGTTTGTCTGTTTGTGAAATTTATCCCAGGCAGTAATGGGGGAAGGGTTGGGGTGGGGGTAATGGGGGATGAGTGGGGTAATGGGGAGCGGTGGGGGTAATGGGGGAGGGCGTTAGCCCCCAAGTTGCATGAATGGGTGTGAGGAGGTTTTGGGAGATACCAGATTCAGAAATGTTGACACAATGTGAAGCTCAAAATTTTCACGGCTGCGTTCTTTTCTGTAGTTTAGCCTGTCTAACCGTCAGCGAAGCGACGGGAACTGTACTAGTAGTAATAATAATAATAATAATAATAATAATAATTGACTTAAACTTAAAAGATTTTATAACCCGAAACCCATCCCTACACATACACACACACATGTATGCACACTATATATACTATATAGACAAACCTTATGCTAAAATCATTGGATATCACAATAAACTGTTTCATTGCGTGTAAGTGCTAACTATGCTATTTATATAGTCTTAAGCATTTTTGCTTACTATATATAAATTTTTGCTCAGGCAATTTATTCAGTTAATTTAACAATCCTCTCAGCTAATCTGTCCCTCAAAATTATAAGATACACACCTTGTATCTAATACACACAAATACACAATAGACCACAGGTCTATACATAATCCATTACGTAATTCGATTTTTTACCTACAATAGTCAATAAAATTAGTTATAGCCTGTACGATCAGGGTAACTTTGGAAAATGAAATTTTGTTAAAAATTTAACAATATCATTCTTTGTCTAACTTAATTGTTTGTCTAAATTAACGTATTAATCCTTTTATTCTTTTTGCACAAAATTAAAGTTTTAATCTTTGAATTTTTATACTTTATAAAACTCTCTAAGCAAGTGTCATGTTAAAGATTTGATTACTCTACATTGTACCCAACCACCCGAACTCACTTGTTCTGTATAAAAATTTGTAATGTAAAGAAAAATTCGTCATCTAACTTGAATTAGTTAGGATGTTATTTTCTCATTTGTATTGTAATAATTGTACCCTATTATATTACTGTATACATATCATTTTAAAGGGGAGAGCAATGTAAAAATGAACAATGAATAAACAATATTCATTTTTACATAAGAACCAAAATAGCTTAACGCGAGTTTGGCTAAAAATTTTATTTGTAGCTTTCTATTTTCGTTGTGTCACAACCCTACGATCTACCATTTCTATGGTTTAGTCGTATCCATTTTCCATTTTTCATTTATTATAGAATTTACTATAATTAATTATGGTTGTCTTGCATCTCACCCTCGTCCCTAGATTATGCATACACATTGCATATAACAGGATTGGAACCCGTAGTTGTACTTCTTAGTCATTAATACCCATTCTTTGTCTCTAATTCGTTCTTGTAAATCTTCCTAATAATGATTTGTACAAATTCAGAGTGGTTGCGAGGCAGGAAACAGAGGGTGGTCGTTGATGGAACGGAGTCGTGTTGGGCTAATTTAGCAAGTGGCGTTCCTCAGGGTTTTGTATTGGGCCCCTTGCTTTTTCTTATATATATTAACGATTTAGATGTCGGCCTAGTCAGTACAGTTTCAAAGTTTGCGGATGACACAAAGCTGGGTGGTAGGGCGATTAATGACAAAGATAGAGGTAAAATTCAGGAAGATCTGAATAAAATCGTTGATTGGTCAGTCACATGGCAAATGAGATTTAACGTTGATAAGTGCAAAATTTTGCATATAGGTTCGCGTAACGGTAATTTTGCGTATAGTATGTCAGGGAAAGATTTAACAAGCGTAGAGCAGGAAAAAGATTTAGGAGTTATAGTCACTGGTAATTTAAAAGTAGCGAAACAAAGTACAGCAGCGGTCAATAAGGCGAACAAAGTGTTAGGTTTTATAGCTCGAAATTTTGAGTACAAATCGCGCGATATTATAGTTCCACTTTATAAATCATTAGTTAGACCCCATTTGGAGTACGCGGTCCAATTTTGGAATCCGCATATGCGCAAAGATATAGACAAAATCGAAAGAATTCAAAGACGAGCAACTAAGATGATTCCGTCGCTTAGGTCAAAGTCGTACGAGGATAGGATTAAGGAGTTAAAATTGACAACACTCGAGACTAGGAGGTTAAGGGATGATCTAATCCAGGTTTTCAAAATTATGAATGGGTTCGATAACGTAGATAGAGATAGCTTTTTCGAAATATCTCAATATAATAGGACTAGAAATAACGGGTGTAAGTTGACAAGTAGAAGGTTCGAGACAGCAGTTGCGAAAAACTTTTTTACGCATAAAATAGTAAATAGCTGGAATAGTTTGCCGGTAGAAGTAATTAGTAGCACGTCTATAAACATGTTTAAAAATCGATTAGACAAATATGTTGATAGAAAGGGTATAGTTTAGGGTAGTAAAATTAATGCTTTCTTGGGATAGATCCCACAGCTCAACACAAGTGTTGTGGGATATAGGGAGGCAGCGTCTTGGTTTAGGGGATACTCTCTGTCCTTACACACCCAATTTAAAGAGATTCCTCTGCCGAGCGGTGCCCCTCATAGTACTGTCAGGTATTGAAAAACTCATGATCTTCACTTGCCCCACAAACACTTTTAAATGGAAGACCCAAAATGGGTGCACACACATTTCTACATTACTGTACAGTCTTTACAGCCACACCTACACTTTTCCTCGTAAGTGTATATATTGTAATGTATATGGTTGTAAATTTTCACTTTGTCTGCAATCGATATGGACCGTGACTTGATGGATACCGTAATGAAATTGACTGGATTCTTTGGATCTGATATATTTGCATGTTGGTTATAAATAGATATAGAGTGTAACATATTTGTGGATAGTAGTCTATTATGACTTGATCCTCTGGATCCAGAGATTCTATCTTTAGTTTTAAATCGATAATTATTTAGTTTTAAATTGATAATTATTTAGTTTCGTAAAAATTGGTCGTTCCCAATTTACCTCCAGATTTACATAAATTTCTTATGTTCTTGTGGTTCGGAACCCACGTAAAATTGTTGGTCCCCTCCGCCACCACGGAGGACATACAATACACGATTACGAACACAGTTAGGTAGAACAGCCATGAGTGGATCCTAGGGTCTTTGTTGATCTGAAACATTATAACATTATAACAAAATATATATATATATATATATATATAAAAATATATATATATATATATATAAAATATATAATATATATATATATATAAAATATATATATAAAATATATATATATATATATATATACATATAAAATATATATATATATATATATATATAATATATATATATACATATATATATATATATAAATATATATATAAATATTATATAATACATATATATATATTATATATACATGAAAAATTATTTCACGAAAGTGACCCGTGAAAAATATTTATGATGAATAAAACCACGAAGGGAAAAGAAACACAAAGTGGTGCTCAAGCGCTTTCGTCTAATGACATCCTCAGGAACACTGGAGTGAAAGGACAGATCAAGGCAATATATAGGTTACAAAAATAAACATACATACATATTCACATATATATACATATATATATATATATATAGATATACATACATATATTATATATATATATATATATATATATATATACATATATATTGTAAGCATAGAAAAAATTGTTGGATGAGCAAACACATTTGTATGGGAAATTGACACTTTTAGCACTTCGGCCTACATTCAATATAAATTCAAATGGCTTGTTTATGAAACAGGTCACAAAAGAATAAAGAAATAAAAATAAATATAAATTGAGGAAAAAAAAATTAATTACAAAATAGTGCCTTAGTGATATATATGTCACAGCCTAAATAACCATAAAGAAATAAACCAACAAATAAAAAACCACAAATATATATATACATATATATATATATATATATACATACACACATACACACATATACATATATATAGTAAGTAAAGAAAAATTGTTGGAGGAGCACATTTGTATTGGAAAATGACACTTTTAGCACTTTGGCCGACATTCAATATAAATTCAAATGGCTTGTTTACGGAACAGGTCACAAAAGAATAAAGAAATAAAAGTAAACATAAATATAAATTTAAATAAGGGAAAAAAAAAAAAAAAAAAAATTACAAAATAATGCCTGTGATATATATGCCACAGCCTAAATAACCATAAAGAATTAAACCAACAGATAAAAAACCAAAAATTGTAAGTGGAGTCTACAAATTCAGGCTCAAAAGGGAAGTTTACAATCAATTTAATAGATGATGCCAAATTGATATATATGTCACAAAGAAATAAACCAAAAAAAAAAAATAAAAAAAAATAAAAAATAATAATAAATTGAAAAATAAATTTTAAGAGAGGCACACCAATTTATAAGGGAAAAATTACCAAAGGTTTTTTAGTTATTGTCTGAATCATGCATACTATAGTCACAAACGAATAAAAAAGTACAAGTAAATATAAATTGAAAAACAAAATGATGCCTAGATGATATATAAAGAACCATAAAAATATATACAACATATATAAGGTATATATACGAAATATAAACGCAATATATACAGAATATATATATATATATATGCATAAGGGAAAAAATTACCAAGGGTTTGTTTTTATAATTATTGTCTCAAAAAACGGTAGGTCGCAAAAGAATAAAGAAATAAAAATAAATATAAATTGAAAAAATTACAAATAATACAACTACACATGTATACCCGCATAACCAAATATATTGTAGTGACCGGGTTTTTATTATATTTTTTTCTTCATTATTAATTTACGCTTCTTCCTACTTTACTATATCTCTATTGCTCTTTATATAGTTTCCGGTAGCGACGCCGAGTTCTGACTCTAAAAGACCGTTACAAAACGAAGGGGGGGGGTTAATTAATACTCCTTATTAACACTTGTTACGTTTTATTAATTTCGAAAATGGTTTAGTTAATTAGGGGATATGCGAGTATGAAATATTACTAAATATATTTCGGTCGGAGAGGGCGCAAAACAATTTAACTTTAAGATCACATGGCCCTAAATCTTACGCGTATCGCGTCTACCTCAAGACTGAAAAACCGTTAAGGTATAGTCCACTCTCCGGGCCTATTTAGGATTACCAACCCTACCCATTTTAAACAATTCAAATCTAACAACCATGCTTTATCATAATCATCACAATTTTTAGTAAATTTATATTAAACATTATCTTATTTAATTAAACAAATTAATATTCTTAACTATTACTTACATTAACTGCATTACTACACTCGCATCACCCCCTTGAAAATAAGTTTTTCCATTAGGAAAACTTATTAATATCGTTTAACAATGTCAATAAATTTATTCAACAAACTTATATATTTTGCAATTTTTTTTTTTTTTTTTTTTTTTTTTTAAACACTTATTCAAAGTTTAGAAATAGACAAGAAATAATAGAATGACAATTCCCATACATATATTGTATCATATTATAAAACCGAAAACTTTATAATTTTCACATTTGCATAAAATAACATTTCACTCTAATAATTAAATTACAACCTGTAACTAATCTATACATGCCAAAAAAAATAACAGAAAATTTTCTTACAGTGGCTACACAAATCTCAAGTTCACAATCTATTCCCGCGATTTCTCATCAACGATCGCTTTACATTCGAAACAATTATTTGTATAGTTATACAGTTACTATCAGGGCAACATAGAAAAAAAATAAGAAAAAGTTTACATAAAATACTGACCAAGAGCGCACATACTATTTCACGAAAAACAAACAATTTGGGCAAAATCGCACCCTTTTCACTTATAATTTCATTAGATAATAATCAGTACATTTGTTTGCTGGACGTTGTTTAGATGACACTCCGCACGCTGACAACGGATTTCAATTTTCAATCGCAGCTCTCCTGCTCACTTCGCTAGAATGCAAGGGATTGCATCAATCAATATGCAACAGGGCAGCACGCTATAATGGTTCCGCTCTCTCTCCAATGGCGAAAAAAAAAACAAGAGACGTCCAATTCTAAAAGGATCAGGGGGGGAGATATCTGAAAGCGGGACCACGCGCTGGAATTGGACGGAATTTGCAATTCTAGAAGTCGATGAAGAAACTCGCCTTGTCTCATCTCCACTTTTGTCGGTGAACGCTGCTCTTCCTACGTCCAGCTGAAAGACTCTTCTACTGGCAACAATCAAACGATGACTCCGCCGTAGGCCGTTTCCCAACGAACCTACTGTATGTCTGTATGGACAGTACAGTCGTAGGCGCCCGTTCAAGCTCAAGTGGCTTGTCTACCGCGCGCTTTGTTGACACATATTTAGCGAAGCATTCGAGCAACGTGACCAGCTACTGCCCGAAAAATACCAGTAGACCATCTTCATCGAAATTTTCGTGTGCCAAGACCCTGCAGACGTAAATTTCTCTTCTCTTCCGGAACTGTCCTGCGCCAAGTCCCTGCGCATTCGGTTCCTCTCTTCTCTCTTCTCTTCCGAAACCATCCTGCGCCAAGTCCATGCGCATTCTGGTTTCTCTTCTCTCTCTCTCATTGGTGATCGATCACCTATCCGGTCGACTAAACTCACTTGATGGAACTCGGATTCAACTTGGTTGACCCCAAACTGAGTCTTGCAATTTTGAAAAAAAAAGTTTATTCTAAACGTGTTTCTGTACTGCTTATCATTTCATATTTAATTTATCAAATTCTTTCGACAATTCACTTCGAAACAACTACACATTTGCTCTGGCCAAATTCACGGAAAAAAAAATAAAAATTTCGCAAAAATTTAATCAAATCTAGTTACCAATAAGGTCACTTATGGCAGTCACAGCAGAGAAGATAAAAAAAAAGTCATAAAACGCTAAACAAAATTGTACAGTATAAATATAAAAGCGCCCATACATAGTAACTGTTAGTATAATTTAAGAATATTATTGTTCAAACTATCGTCAGAAATCACCTCAATACCTCTAAATACAAAAGACAAAAATGAACCCCAGAAACTTCATGTCATCCATTCTCTGACAATCATGAACCCTCTTGCTTTGAGGAGGAGCACACAGACGCCACAAAAACGTTACTGGCTATCTAGAGGCTCCATTTCCGAGTGTACACTTGAGTCAATGTTTCAAATGCACTAGTTAACTCCGACTGAAGGTTTAAACAATAATAATTTTCTAAACAGTTATTAAAAAGTAAAAAAAATTTAAATATTACTACCAAAAATTATTTTAATACAGTAATTCCAACTTGAAACGTCAAATTTCATAAGAATTGAACTTGCAATTCGCAAATTACATCTGAGATACAACTCTCTCCTTCAACAGAAACCTCAGTATGGTTTTCAAATCACAGAAATCTCAGCAATTTATCGTTTCCAAGTGAAAATACAAATTTTTATCGTTATACTAAATAAGAATAGATCATATGTACTAAAAAATACACGCAATCCACTGTAAACAAAACTAAAACATTTCCTAATTGAGAGCGGTCGCTTTGTTTGTAAGCGAACCTCTATACAAATATCCCTAACCGAATGAAACTGCATTATATCCTAACATAATTTCGTAATATTTTCCATGCAAACGCTCAAACTAAAAAAAAGGACATTTTTATTTCTAATTCCAATTAAAATTTCAAATTAAAACATCCTTTTTAGAATACAATCTAAATTTGAACTAAAAATTTTACCATTGTCATTGAACTGGAAAGAAAAATAAAAATCGGCCTACTGTACAAATAAATTGATTATTGAATGAATTTATAAAACGTAAAGAAAATTTCTACACAAATTTCTGTAATTCAAAAAAATTATAATATCGAGATTTAGTAAAATGTGTACCGTAACTCACATTGGCCGCCAAAATAAAAATAAAATTTTCTGCCGCTTTTAGGCCTATATTTAATAAATTCAATGTTATGCGTGAAAAGCACAATTTAGAATTTATGCATAACGTTTGTGCTTATTAAAGAAAAATCCTATGCTTATTTATGTTAAACCAATGAAAATTTTGTTAAATAACTAAAAATTTACACTCAATAGACATACCGTAATAACGGTTAATCTCCGAACAATATTTTACGATAGGCCTACAAGAAATTCTTCTTACGTACGATACAATAGCCATTTTACCAAATATGTCGGAATTGTCGTGAAATAATCGAAAGAAACAGAGAAAAAAATAGATAACAGCTTACCTACCAAATTGTATATAATTAATGAGTATAAAAAAAATATCCAAAACAACTTTTATAGAAAATTTCACAACACAATTTAACACAATCCTATACGGCCCAATCTGACAATTTTTAATATCTTTAAGATTTATTTTTCGATTTGTCCCTTAACTGTAACGTAATCCTATTTTAGCGCGAAGCGAGCAAAGCAAAAAGCCCGTAAACCTATATTTACAAAATAATCCTATTATTATATACAGGCAATCGAAATATAATCAAAAATCTGCTAATGAAACCCAGAAAATTTCTCATGTTCATGAAATGGTTTTGAATCGGTACAATTTTCGCTAAAACATTTTTAAAGACCATATAAAACGTGTATCATACTGTATTCAAACTAACAATTTACTTACGTACAATTTTTTTTTTTTTTTTTTTTTTTTCTATATTAATCGTTATTATTATATTACAATTACTACTAATTCCAAAAGTTTTAAACAAACAAGTAAACAACAGAGGTAAGCTGAAAGGGTTAGGAGATGAAAAAAAAATTTGAGTCTTCAGGCAGCACGATAATTTTCAAACTATACCCTCTCCAACCGAAATGAACAAAATTTAACGTAATAATGACTCGCAATACTGAGTCGGACAAACGAAAAGCAACGGAACTGGACGAAACAAATTGAATTCTTAGGCCGGAGTCAGGGACGCTATCAGGACGCGAAGGCAAGCGCCATTTTTAAATTTTATTTACAATGAAATTTTAAGGCATGAAATCGAAATTTGCCTGCAAACGGGGTAAAATTTTGCATTTAGATATTTTAATAATCGAAATAAAATATTCATTAACGCTATTTGTTATTATACCGGGTTTTAAGAATTTTAATGGAAATACTAACACGTGGGTAAGCCTCACAAAATATGATGTAAGAGGACCACCGCTAGCACCAGAATGTAGTGAACGCTTTTATTATATCTTTTTCTTCATTATTAATTTACGCTTCTTCCTACTTTACTATATCTCTATTGCTCTTTATTTCTTTATACTGTTTCGTCTCCGGTGCGTAAAAGCGGTAGCGACGCCGAGTTCTGACTCTAAAAGACCGTTACAAAAACGAAGGGGGGGGAAGGTTAATTAATCCTCCTTATAACACTTGTTACGTTTTATTAATTTCGAAAGTGTTTAGTTAATTAGGGGATATGCGAGTATGAAATATTACTAAATATATTTAGGTCGGAGAGGGCGCAAAACAATTTATTTAAGATCACATGGCCTAAATCTACGCGTATCGCGTCTACCTCAAGACTGAAAAACCGTTATAGGTATAGTCCACTCTCCGGGCCTATTTAGGATTACCAACCCTACCCATTTTAAACAATTCAAATCTAACAACCATGCTTTATCGTAATCATCACAATTTTTAGTAAATTTATATTAAACATTATCTTATTTAATTAAACAAATTAATATTCTTAACTAAGCATTACTACACCATTATCTTATTTAATTAAACAAATTAATATTCTTAACTAAGCATTACTACAATATATACATATACATACATATATACAAACACACACATATATATATTATATATATATATATATATATATATACACATACAAGCTTGACCTTCGCGAAATCAGAAATCATCGCGCGGAACCTTTGTAAGGTTGTAAGGTAAGGTAAGGTACATACACATATATACATATATATATATATATATATATATATATATACACATATATACATACATATACACACATACATACATACATATACATATACACACATATACATACACACACATACATACATACACATACACGCATACAGCAAAAATTGAAAAATAAAATTGTAAGAGAAACCTACAGATTTATAAGGAAACAAAGACAAAAACAAATTTTTACCAAAGATTTAACAACCTGCCCTTTTTGTTTAAATCCATTCTGAAGGAATTCAGAGCAACGGGATCGAGTTGAAACAGACCTTTACTCATGTTAAGGTTATTTGTAAGTTGAATTATAGCCGACTCAAGAATATTTCTATTAACAATGTTGCTAGAGTGAAACAAAACTGAAGCATTATTCCAATCAATACAATGGGATAACTCTGACAAATGGACAAAAAGGGCACTGGGCAACTGTCCCGTTCTAACGGAATATTGATGCTGTTTTACACGCGTTTGCAAATCCTTTATAGATAATGCAAATCCTTTATAGATAATGCCTAAATTATTGGTAGGGCTATATTTTACTATGATGTTTTTCACAATATTGTTATATGAAAAAACTACACTGATATCCAAAAGTTTAAGTACATTAGCAATGCCTAAGAAGCCCGGGGAAAAATGGAAGTACTAAAATATTCTTTGACAAGGTGCGAGTGTTATTATTCACACGATAGAAGGTTCGTTTAGCCTTATTAAGACAAGATTCCATGAACGCAGATGGGTAACACAACTCACTTCCAATACCGTTGATATTTTCCAATTCGGCATCGATGTATTCCGGACTGGCGATCCTAAGAGCGCGGAGAAACATTGAGGAAAATATGGCCTTTTTAATAGGGGTGTCATGTCCAGAGTAAAAGTGTACGTAGGACAAATTGTTTTTTTTTTTCCGATAGATACTATACTTAAAACACGGCTATCCCTATGAACACGCACATCCAAAAACGGGATTGAGTTGTCTTGTTCCACTTCTAAAGTAAATTTAATGGAGGGGACTTGGTCATTTAACTGAAGGAGGAAGTCATCCAGGTCACGATTTATGGGCCAGATACACAAAATATCGTCGACGTACCGCAACCAAGGGATGCCAACCCCCAGGATTCTCGGAATGTAAGTAATTTCCAAAAACTCCATATAAATATTGGAGAGAAGGGGCGACAAAGTGTTGCCCATGGCCATCCCAAAAACTTGTTGATAATGCTCGCCATTGAAAGTGAATTTACAATCCTTGATACAAAGCTTAATAAGTTCCAAAACAGTGTGTGCAGGTAATGGTAGATCATAGTTATGTAATTCTCGGGCGAGAAAGTCAAGCATATCATCAATCGGCACTTTTGTGAACAATTAACAAACGTCGAGACTGATCAATCTATCGTTGGTATTAATGCGAACATTATTCAATTTTTCAGTGAGATCCATGGAATTTTTTACGTGTGAATCAGAGACAGTTCCAAGAATGGGGGACAAAACATTAACAAGCCATTTGGAGAGTTTATAGGTAATAGAGCCCACCGAGCTAATAATAGGGCGCATAGGGTATCTATCGGAAAAAAACAAACAATTTGTCCTACGTACACTTTTACTCTGGACATGACACCCCTATTAAAAAGGACATATTTTCCTCAATGTTTCTCCGCGCTCTTAGGATCGCCAGTCCGGAATACATCGATGCCGAATTGGAAAATATCAACGGTATTGGAAGTGAGTTGTGTTACCCATCTGCGTTCATGGAATCTTGTCTTAATAAGGCTAAACGAACCTTCTATCGTGTGAATAATAACACTCGCACCTTGTCAAAGTATATTTTAGTACTTCCTTTTTTCCCGGGCTTCTTAGGCATTGCTAATGTACTTAAACTTTTGGATATCAGTGTAGTTTTTTCATATAACAATATTGTGAAAAACATCATAGTAAAAAATAGCCCTACCAATAATTTAGGCATTATCTATAAAATTGGGTGTAAGCAATGTGATTCCTTTTACATAGGTCAGACGGGAAAGGATTTGCAAACGCGTGTAAAACAGCATCAATATTCCGTTAGAACGGGACAGTTGTCCAGTGCCCTTTTGTCCATTTGTCAGAGTTATCCCATTGTATTGATTGGAATAATGCTTCAGTTTGTTTCACTCTAGCAACATTGTTAATAGAAATATTCTTGAGTCTGCTATAATTCAACTTACAAATAACCTTAACATGAGTAAAGGTCTGTTTCAACTCGATCCCGTTGCTCTGAATTCCTTCAGAATGGATTTAAACAAAAAGGGTAGGTTGTTAAATCTTTGGTAAAAATTTGTTTTTGTCTTTGTTTCCTTATAAATCTGTAGGTTTCTCTTACAATTTTATTTTTCAATTTTTGCTGTATGCGTGTATGTGTATGTATGTATGTGTATGTGAGTATGTGCGTGGTCATTGCAGTTAAATGTGTGTGTATGTATATGTGTGTATATGTATATGTATGTATGTATGTGTGTATATGTATATGTATGTATATATGTGTATATATATGTGTATATATATATATATATGTATATATGTGTATGTACCTTACTTTACCTTACAACCTTACAAAGGTTCCGCGCGATGATTTCTCATTTCGCGAAGGTTAAGCTTGTATGTGTATATATATATATATATGTGTGTGTGTGTGTGTTTGTATATATGTATGTATATGTATATACAGTATATTTGGTTATGCGGGTATACATGTGTAGTTGTATTATTTGTAATTTTTTCAATTTATATTTATTTTTATTTCTTTATTCTTTTGCGACCTACCGTTTTTTCAGACAATAATTATAAAAACAAACCCTTGGTAATTTTTTCCCTTATGCATATATATATATATATTCTGTATATATTGCGTTTATATTTCGTATATATACCTTATATATGTTGTATATATTTTTATGGTTCTTTATATATCATCTAGGCATCATTTTGTTTCCAATTTATATTTACTTGTACTTTTTTATTCGTTTGTGACTATAGTATGCATGATTCAGACAATAACTAAAAAACCTTTGGTAATTTTTCCCTTATAAATTGGTGTGCCTCTCTTAAAATTTATTTTTCAATTTATTATTATTATTTTTTATTATTTTTTAATTTTTTTTTTTTTGGTTTATTTCTTTATTTCTTTGTGACATATATATCAATTTGGCATCATCTATTAAATTGATTGTAAACTTGCCTTTTGAGCTTGAATTTGTAGACTCCACTTACAATTTTTGGTTTTTATCTGTTGGTTTATTTCTTTATGGTTATTTAGGCTGTGACATATATATCACTAAGGCACTATTTTGTAATTAATTTTTTTTTTCCCCAATTTATATTTATATTTATTTTTATTTCTTTATTCTTTTGTGACCTGTCTCATAAACAAGCCATTTGAATTTATATTGAATGTCGGCCGAAGTGCTAAAAGTGTCAATTTCCCATACAAATGTGTTTGCTCCTCCCACAATTTTTCTATGCTTACTATATATATGTATGTATATGTATGTATATATATATATATATGTGTATATATGTGAATATGTATGTATGTATGTTTATTTCGTAACCTATATATTGCCTTGATCTGTCCTTTCACTCCAGTGTTCCTGAGGATGTCATTAGACGAAAGCGCTTGAGCACCCCTTTGTGTTTCTTTTCCCTTCGTGGTTTTATTCATCATATATATATATGTATATAAATATAAAATATGTATATATATATAAATATAAAATATATATATATATAAATATAAAATATATATATATATATATATAAATATAAATATATATATATATATATATAATATATATATATATATATAAATATAAAATATATATATATATAAATATAAAATATATATATATATTATAAAAATATAAATATATATATATATATATATATATATATATATATATAAAAAATATATATATATATATATATATATATATATATATATATATATATATATATATATAAAATATATATATACGTCAATAATAGGAATCCAGTAAAAAGTGTCGTAGGTCCATTGAAAAATGTAAATGGAGATCTAGTCTCTGAAAACAAGGAAATGGCTACCTTGCTAAACGAATTTTTTACTTCAGTTTCTACTATAGAAGATGTAACGAATATCTCTACGGTCATAGACATAATACCTTTTGATAATGGTAATATTTTGGATAATATTGTCGTTAGTGAAGGGGAGGTAATGCGCTATATTGATAAAATGAAAACGCGTAAATCACCGGGTCCGGATTCCATATATCCCATACAACTAAAAGAACTAAAAGATAGCATGGTTGTGCCGCTAACAAAGATTTTTAATGCGTCTATTTCTGAGGGGTGCGTACCAGATAATTTCAAGTTAGCAAACGTAACACCTATCTTTAAGAAAGGCGATAAAGGTGCGGCGGGAAATTATAGGCCAATCAGTTTAACGTCTGTTGTAGGTAAGCTACTGGAATCAATAATTAGGGATCGTATAGTCGAACACTTAGAATTCCATAAGCTAGTTAGAAATACGCAGCATGGATTTAGGCGAAACAAATCTTGCTTAACTAATCTTTTAGAATTTTTCCAAAGCGTGGTTGACGTTTACGATAGACATCGGGCGGTTGATGTAGTGTATTTAGATTTTCAAAGTGTTTGACACCGTGCCGCACAAAAGACTCATTGAAAAAACTAAGGCTCATGGAATCAGGGGTGTAGTAATAAATTGGCTAGAAGAGTGGTTGCGAGGCAGGAAACAGAGGGTGGTCGTTGATGGAGCGGAGTCGTGTTGGGCTGATGTAGCGACTGGCTTTCCTCAGGGTTCTGTATTGGGCCCCTTGCTTTTTCTTACATATATTAACGATTTAGATGTCGGCCTATTCAGTACAGTTTCAAAGTTTGCGGATGACACGAAGCTGGGTGGTAGGCCGATTAATGACGAAGATAGAGGTAAAATTCAGGAAGATCTGAATAAAATCGTTGATTGGTCAGTCACATGGCAAATGAGATTTAACGTGGA